>JAHHFK020000139.1:0-177643 GCA_024533555.2 Aedes koreicus | reverse complement strand
AAAGTTTGACTTCCAATTTGTGTGAAAAAATTGTGGACATTCTGCTAATGGCAATAGAAGATGGAACAACGGTGAGCCCTATTGCAGGACTATGAGGGTCTAGGAATATTTACTATGTGACACGTGATACGGACGGCTTTACTGAAGCCCAATGATCAGGTTTGTAAACGATATGTATAGATTTGTAATTTGCTTAACGACCGTGAAGCTTGGGTCGGAGCTTATTTTCAAAATCAGAGTTAAATAGAGAAAATTAAAAACATTAAAAATTGCTTGTGTCTAATTGTACACACACGAGAGCTCAAGCACTAGCGTGCGGCTAGTTTGACAGCTGCTATGCAAAAACAAAGAGAAAACAAATGATAGTGCTCGCTTGCTGAGCATCGTGAGTTACTCGAGATACCTCAAAAGCTACTCTCAAATTGCTCACGATAAGGAGCGGGCTTGCCACTTGTTTAGAACATAAAAATGAGTTGAAAATGACGAGAAAATAAATGAATGTTTCGGTTTCGGGGGACATAATTTTACATGCAATCCTTGTTTACGTTCCAGTGTATGTCAAAGACAAATTATGTAGCGTGTAATTTTTAAGTGTGTAGAAGTATTTTGATAAGCGAGTTTGACAGTTGAGCTGGTGGTATTTGTTTACAATCACTGCTTTCAACTTTGATTTTTTTTCTAGAGGTGTGATACATTCAAATCCAGATTAGAGATCGAACAATCTCACGCTAGCGAATCAATCTTTGCAAATTTTGTTTGGCACCTTTTGAATCTAAATCCATCAACTTGCACCGGTTTCTATATTTTTGCAGTAAATATTCGAAATCTTCATCAACCTTTTTTCTATTTACTAAGCATGCCCACATCGCACAAATGCTAAAAGAATTTTTTTTTATTCTGCATAGAGCAACGAACAAAGTTGTTTTTTGATAGAACTACCAACCCATAGTTTGTTGTTATACAAAGAATAGTTCGACTTCGAACTTAATGTTATAGATTCCCTTTGACTACCAGAGAGTTTTCTATACATATTTTACATTACATAACCTAGTTTAGTTGCCTATGCCAATTGGCAGTGTGGAATAACTCCAACCTAAAAATTCCTCGATTGGACCGAGAATCAAACCCAGCCGGCTGCATATCTGCTTTGCTTGATAGTAACGGCTTTACCGTTTGAGCTATATAACTGAATCCCCGAAGAAGAAATCACTAGTCGTTGTGATCTATTATTTCGAATGCTCACTAAACGAAGCTAACGATTTAAGGAAACATTGCGCTCAACTCCCTTTTTCTTTGTTCGGAAATCACCGATTCGTAAGTTCCAGCTTTAATCTTATCTATCCCGTTCTCCGACACGCCACGCGCGTATCCATCCTACCGAGGTCGTAAAATGGAATGTTATGTTTGGAAAGACCATAAAATTTACTAGTTTCCTCATCTTTCCCTCCCCCGCCTACTTCGAAAGGATCAATTTTTCCCCGCCGCCTACGCGAAGATTCCAACAACCAAGACCCGAACCAGCACACACCGCGCAAGTAGACGGGAATACTTTCTCACATTTTTCCCATAGCAAAGATTTTTTCCAACACCTTCCCAGGCTATCTTTAAGCCGTGTTTCAGATCATGGTGGACAGTACACCTGTCCCGCGTACCGGCGGGTACGATTGTTATCAATTTGAAACATCTCCATCACATCATTACTCGAGAGCTGACTTTCCGAGACCAGGACAGAAAGTCCGTAATCTTCCTTCGGCGTCGTTGCTTTGTCGCATCACACCCCCCGTCCGACAGCGCCGCTTCGCTGCGCTTCAACTCCAACTGACCAGTTTCGTCGCTCCGGTTTCTTTTTATGACCGATTGCCCATCAGAGTTTCCTTTATTTTTATCATTCAAGTATCCTCCCCCGCATCCCTTCAACTCGAGTCGGGCAAAAATCGATTTACCCTGGATGGATGACTGTTTGGCTGATACCAACTGTCATGTTGGCAGTAAAATCTGATTGTAAACGCCAGAACGGACGCAGCCATTTTTATTAAGGGTACTAAACATTTTATTTGCTGTTTAGTGATTGTTTCATATTCATTCCTAGCGAACTTCTTGCGCCCGGATGGACGAGTGCTTATCAGACACTGGACCCTTTCCGCTTGCCTTGTCACCGAAAGACGCAACGCGCTCCGCGCAAAGGTCCAGCAGAATCCAATAAAAATTATTACTTTTCGACGATAAAACATTACATACTTGGACTTTCGCAATTTCCACTAGAACCAACTAGAAAAACCCTCGTCCCGTCTCTGTTCTTCCGTCCCCGCTGCGTTTGCCCGATGCGTCGTAAAAAAAACCGAATCCGATCTCTGATCCGCGTAGTACAACGACTTTTGACGACTGGTGACTGACTGACATAAAACTCTTCGTCCCAGACAAATTGTCTCCTGGTGTGGTCCTGGCAGTGTATCGACTCCAGACGGCCGGCGGCTAGATGCTATCGACAAGAGGAAAATATTGATTTAAAACTTTTTTAATACTTATTTTCGAGGTTTTCCTCCGCTCCAACGGCGGGTTGTGGAGGGTGACTGCGGTGACCGAACTACAGCCATGACGTCGTGATTTATTGTTTTGGGAACTATTTCACGCATGTTGGCGGAAGGGGCTGCCACACGGATGATAAGTGTAGCTCGAAGTTGAGTATAATTGAGCTAAGTTTGATGAAAAATTAGATCACTCAGTGGCCGAGGAAATTTGGACTGAATTTTCAAGGAAATAGTTTTAATATAACTTATGCAAGTTAACGAAAATATAGTTCTGTTAAGAAGACGGCATGCCCTCACTCTAAGAAATGGGTGTATTTTCATCCGTTTCTGACTAAAGTAGGTTTACCTATTGAAAGGGGAAAAAGTTCCCATTCATGAGTAAAAGTTACCCATAAATGTTTTATTTTTGTTTAATAATTGGTAACCGTAATTCAGTAAAGGGTAAACTTTACTCATGAGGATGCAATTATGTTTACCCATTAATGCGTAAACCTATTTAAGTTCAAAATGTGTGAAAATACACCTATTAATAGATACTTTCTAGTTAGAGTGAGGGCATGCCTTCTTCTAAACAGAACTATATTCTCGTTAAGTTTCGTAAGATATTTGAAATCTTTTTTCTTGAAAATTCAGGCCAAATTTCCTCGGAATGAACAAAAACTGGAATTTTTACAAGTGGGCGCTTTATGAGCAAAGTTTGGCCCGAATCCGAGAAGAACGACAGTTTCAAACAGTTCTGAAATTTCGTGTGACTGTATTTGATAACTTGCTAAAAAAACGCACTTATTTGGTAATCTTTGGCGATAAGTAAGTATCCATTCCTGTAAATTAATTCCACATAATAAACATATGTATGTAGTTATAAGCAAGCAATCAACGTAATTTCGAGCGACTTAAATCTATGTCGCTTTTATTTTTTATTTTTTTTGAACCATCGGCTAGTGGTAGTAGACATTTTTCGTCGCCTGTAGAAAACGGTGAAAAATGTCATGACATTTTCTCATATGACTGTTGCGTTTGTTCAATTTTTGGTCGTAATGAAAAGAGTAAATTGCTACGGAAAAGATATCAGAATACAGTACATTTACCTCCACTGCTCAAGAGACGTCACTGAGTTGGCTGTATGAGAAACCGAAGAACCACAAGGATCGAAGAAAATAAGCCAACAAGTTACTCGGAGCTGAAACCCAAATCTTGTCCCATCCTTCTTGCCACAACATGCATAGAACTTACAAGCAGTCCAAGCAGTTCGAGTTTGCTGTGTTTTGCTCATGTGTTTTCAATCACTAACCCAATTAGATTAAAAAGTTACATGGCAATTAGAGTGGAACGAACTTAGCATTAGTTATTTGCATTTTTGGTTATTTTGGTTTTATTCCATTTCAATCGTATTCTGCAGTGCACCTAATCATTTCTGCTATTTAAAACAAGCATTTAAGCAACTAATCATATATAATGATTTTTCTTTCTTTTCAGGTGAGTAAACAACAATCTCAAAGATCAAATTTCCTATTAGGACTGGAGAAACAAAGGTAGGATAAAGAACTACTATCATTTGGTCGTAATGGAAAATGGAAACGCTATTGTTAAATCGATCAAATCGAAGTGTTTGTTTACAAATGTTGATAGGCCCTTTTCTATTGTTGATTTATTGTCCAGATTTACTCATATATGAGTGACTCCACTTTTGACGAAAGTGAGTCGAAAACGATTCAAAATAGAGTTAAATTGTCACGCCGTGTATGGAGGTTTTTTCCTGACACCACTGTAGAGATTGTTCGACACAGCACGGGGAGAGAATTGACAGTTCGCTGCCTGAGCGTTCATACACTCACTGCAGTGTGAACGACGAAGCGTGAAAGAGCAAAAAAGGATTCCACCGCACTGACGTGAGTGAAACTTTGATCTAAACATTAAGAAATAATGACTGGAAAACGGGATGAACATTACGAAATAAGGGCCTCATATAGCCTAGCCGGTAAAGGCATGGAACTACCAATCCAGAGGTGGCGGGTTCGATTCCCAGTTCAGTCGGCTTAAAAAAATCTCGACTTCCCTGGGCATAAGAGTATCATTGTGCTTGCCACACAACATACAAATTCATGAATGGCTTCGAAAGCTCTCAATTTAATAACTGTGGAAGTGCATCTAGAACACTAAGTTGAGAGCCTGGCAATAAGCGCTCAGAGATTATTCACACGCTCCGGCCTGTTGTGAGGTGAGGGTGCAAACGATAGACAAATTGGTGTCACTCAACTTCTGATATCTAGCAGAGAGTGGCTACAAAACAAAAATCTCTCGGGTGAGTTTGCGTTTGCCCATGTGCGGAGTAAATTTTCACTAAGCAACCTGCTTGCAGCGAGGAGAATTGCATCCCTGCTTGCAATATACACATTTTATATAATGGATTCCTGAAAGGTGTTGGTTGTTGAAAGAAGCCGTGTCAGAATTGATCATGGCAATTCAGCTTTTTTAAAGGTAAAGCGATGTTTTTTTAAAAGAAAAAGCGATTTCACACCTTTGTACAGGAAGCAGTTGAGCAAATTTTCTATGAGGGCCGAATATTTAGGATTTTAGCTGTCCTCGATATGGCATGGCATGTATTGGAAACTAGACTATGTGAAATGTGAAATAATTGCGCTTAGTAAAATAAACCCTAGTGTGTAATTTTATTCATCTGTAACAAATTGCATAGCACTAAATATGCTGTCCTAATACAAAAAAATTGATGCGTTTGAAACTCGAAAGGTTAGTTCGTACTATCATGACCAGAGTATGCAAAACGCAGTTGTGGCCGGCTAATGCAGTACTACCTCAGGATATAAGTGACAATGTTGAGAACTTTGTCGGAAATTTAATTATTGGGGACGAAATAACGGCTGAGTAGATTAAAATGAAGGACATCCATAAGCTCAGCTTCTTGCATAAAACTAAAAAAAACATTATATCGCTTCTTGTAAGCATATATTAAATAAATCAGAAATTTGCAGTGCTTTCGTTAAGCATTGTCAATGCATAAACTCATCGAATCGAAAGTCTAGTCGTAGTTCTAACGAAATTCTACAGATCCCGGAGTCACTTCCGCTAGAAATCAAAACGTACTTGTTAATGGATGAGTGGAACCTGCTCAAATGTTAAATAGATATGCAAGACAGTGCAAAAGGAAGAATTCAGGACTATTGGAATCAGTTCTTTAGCATGAAGTCAACTAAATCTGATAAATATCTGTTGGTATCGGTCGTTGTAATGGCAGCTTTAAGGGCATCTCATGGATCACGTTAGAAAAACTTTTTTTTCCTTAAATGTGCCCATCTCGCAATGTATGGTGAACTTTTAGACAACTATATCAACAATTAATATGCAACTAGCGATTTGAAATTGGTTCACTGTTGTAGAACCCCTTGGTCCGAAGTACACCTTGAAGCCAGCATCTAACTATACATATTTACACCTTTGTTTTGATTTGCTGTGTTATGTTGACATAATATTTGAGAGTGTGTCCGTGTGAGTTCATTATTAGGGACGTATTATGAAGCTTGGGACCGAGCTTGGGACCGACGTGCTAGTACTAACTGAGCCAAGAAAAAAATCGTATTTGTTCGGGACCTACTGGTCTTAGAGTTAGTCTATAACTATATTGCCTTTATTAGGAAAAAAAAATCGAAGAAAGGCAGCTATTTTTTGCAAATTGACTTTAAATTTGAAAATATTTTTGTTTTAGCGTGTTAGAATCGGCTTAACAATTTTATATTTTTTTTTTTTCATAAACTTTAAAACAATTTTCTAAAAGTCACCCATACATCAATTTTTGTGTAAGCCTTGTTCTTTTTGATTTATGTTGATTTAAAAAAAAAAACAATCGAAAAAATGAAGCCCGTTTCAGATGGCAGTCTGGATAAATTAAAAAAAAAAAACAAAGTATGCAAAGTTGCTTAAAAAGACATAGTCTACACACCCACAAAGTTTCATTGGATTCTGAGAGGATGCTGCCAAACACTGGGTGAGAACACATGCATAAAAAAGCCATTGAAAACCATAATATAGCGGAAGTTGAGCTGGCTTAAGCAATGTTTGAGGGAGTGTCAACTGTGTGAAAGCAACAATCATCACAAAAACTAGCCGCCGATCATGTTCAAGAGGCTGTAAGAAAAAAGGCGCATCTTATCACAGATTTCACTGCTAGAAAAAGAAACCAAGCTCAGTGGTGGGTGTTGGCCAAATTTGGATTTTTCAGATATAATCCTACATAGTTTTTTTTTAGTTTCTTGATTATCGAGATGTTCAGCCCTGCGCTGGGTCATCTCCCGTCGTAGTACCTCAAATACCTTTTTGGGTATTTCCGCAACTTGTCCGGGGGTGAGATTCGAACTCGTGACTTTGGCGTGAGAGGCCCCGGGGCCCCCAACAAAAAGGGTTTTTCAACTAAACCCCCCACAACATTATAAGGAAAAGCCCCCCCCCCACAATACCCCCCTTTTTTTTTAAATCAAACCACCCAACACCCCCCCCCAACTTTTTTTCCTCATTTTAAACACGAACTACATCATATGAGCTTGTAAATTTATCATAATAGCATACACTCTGTCCAGTTTCTACAAGACCAGATAATTTTTGACTGCCACCTCTCAGGAAGAAAACACATCACTTCAATTTGTACCATGACATGTTTGTGTGAGTGAAACCTATCCCATGCATGGTAATATGCGTGTGTGTGTGTGAACGCACCAAGCAGTAACTACTATTTTTGCGATTTACCGTGTCCATTTTGTATAAGACCATTGGCAGATTCGCGTGTTTTCATTTTGCTGCATCAAAATGCCCAAGGGAAAAGTGCTCACGGAGAAGGAGAAGGGAATAATCGAGGCATTTCACCAAGAAAAAGTGTCAATAAGGGAAATCGGACGGCGGATTTGCCGGTCCCATCAAGTTGTGCGCAATTATCTCGCTAATCCTGAAGGATACGGAAAAAACAAAAGAGCTCCACGGAAATCAAAGCTAACCGATCGCGAGAAGAGGGAGATAGCTAAAACAGCTTCGCACTCGACTAAATCCTTGATGCAAATCAAGCAAACTTTGAATTTGAAGGTTTGCCGGGAGACAGTTCGTCAGGTTTTGGTGAAAAGCCCTCATATTAAAAGGGCTAAAAAGGTTAAAGCTCCTAACCTTACAGCTTCTCATGTTGAGAAACGGCTGAGTTTTGCAAAAGCTCACATGAATCGACAGTGGGATTTGGTAAGCTTTGGTTATATGTTATTTTTCGGAACGTTTAATATTCCACTATGGCTCTAAAACCGGTAAAATTATTCTTGATTTTTTTTAACATGTTTAGACAATCTTCAGCGACGAAAAGAAGTTCAACCTGGATGGTCCGGACGGCTTCAATGGATACTGGCGCGATTTAAGAAAGGAGGAACAATATTTTTCAACTCGGAACTTCGGGGGTGGCTCATGCATGGTTTGGGCAGGCTTTTGCGCAACCGGGAAGCTGAAGATAGCGTTCACGTCCTTCAAAATGAATAGTAAGGACTACATCAGTATTCTTGAAGGACATCTTCTGCCTTTTTTGCGCAAATATCGTCGGAAGAAGTTTACGTTCCAACAGGATAATGCCGCTATTCATACCAGCAAGGAAACGAAGCAATGGCTCAGGAACCAAAAACTCGATTTGCTCGACTGGCCGGCGCGTTCTCCTGACCTAAATCCAGTCGAAAACCTTTGGGGGATTTTGGTTCGCAGGATTTATGTTGACGGAAAGCAGTATGCCACTGTTGATGAGCTGAAGTCCGCTATTACGACAGAATGGGACAAAATTGAGAAATCTGTTCTACTGAATTTAGTAAACAGTATGCCAAATCGAATTTTTCAGGTCATTAATCGAAATGGCAAAGCTACGGATTATTGAACTTACAATATGCTGATTTTTATAAGTTTTACTTAATAAAAATGCGTAATATTTGAAATGGTCTTATAGAAACTGAACACCTAAAAAATATAAAATCTTATTACAAAAGTAATAGAAGGAATTTTTAATCAAAATAAATCTAAGACAAACAATAACTTGCTATGCACTCTACAAAAATACGCAAATTGACCCGAAATTGTTATTATTATAGTTGATTTTAAACAATTTGGGGGTGGTCTTATAGAAGTTGGACAGAGTGTATTAACATTTCCTTTCTACCTCACAAACAAATACTACCGACTAGCCGTTTTAAACACGAGTTTTCTTAAAACTTTTATGTAATAATAATTCAGTTAGGCATAAAGATGAATTAATGTAAAGATGAATGTTCATGTTTTACCGATACGTTATAACATCTGCTGGAAAACCGCGATGTTTAATTTTTGGCAACTCGGTTTAACGAATGTGTATGGTTAAAACGTTGTTTAATTGCTTACATCCACCGTTATTGGTTTGATGTGTTTGTGCGTGCAAACTGTATCCTTTTCATGAAAGTATTTCAAGTACACTACTATTTAAAAAAAATCATAGCGCTCGGATAAACGAATGTCTTTCACTGTCGATGGATTCACCACCAGGTGGCAATGCTTGCTGCCATGGCGTAAAACTGCCAATTGAAGTTTACTATCGATTTATTTTCGCTACAAACCTGATCAAAACCCGTCTTCATCATATTTCTACTGTAAACGGGTTGTAATTGATCCAAATAAAACTCATTTTTTCGTAACAACTACAATTTTACCATGACCACCATGTTCATGTAACCAACCGGAAAAAAGGAATCATACTCACATGTGCCCTTACCCGTTGTTCTATTGATTTTATTGGATTTCTTAGGTTCCCAAACAAAGCCTGAAAACTCACGAACCGACAGATCATTGCAGCAGTTCACTTTTATGATTTTTATTACAACAACCGACCGTAGGTAATCTGCAATCGACAAAAGAAAACTTTAATTAAAAATCAAAAAAAAATATGCTCATTAAACCGTCACAGCAGTGCCTTGGGGCGGTACATGTGTGAGTGCTCCGGCGTATGAAGTTTAGAAATGTGAGAGAAATTAAAATTCCTCTCCGAAATTTAGGGGTTTTTATTGCACGTGATATTTATGACTGCTGATTGCTTTATTGCCCGACGATATATTGTACAATTTTTTTTTCTCCTCTCTCCATCGTCCGTCCGGCATTCATTTGGTTGGTCAATAACCAATGGATACGAGGTAGAATTACGTTTTTTTTTATTCAACTCTTCGGTTGTTATATTGCTCTTCCTTAGAAGAACAGGCTTCAAAGAAGATCGGTGTGAGATTTTGTTTTCCGCCTAGACTGGATTCTGGATTAGGAATTGATTTATTGGTGGCTTTTTTTTCATCTCGAAGTTGGAGGAATTTCGGGTAGAACCGGTCACCTTCCTGGATGATTGGAGGTGCTTTTACCGACGACTTATTCCGGCGACTCAGTTCCAGCAGAGTCCGTGAGATTATGCTAAGTGCAGCACACGGTTACAGAGCTGCAGCAATCATTTGTAACGTGCGCGTGCATCTGCGTCACTCGAAGCGTCCGTCCGAATCACGTCTCTGTTTTCAATAAACACCAATTTAAAATTCATTCCATTCATCCAGTTAACCACGGCGGCGGTACATCACCGCATCAGCGCAGCGTGCGGCTTTGGCATGAAAATCGCATACAATTTTCGCTCGGAGACGGCGACGACGACGACGACGGACGTGGCCGGGGTTGTTTCAATCAGTTGAAGTACCCACCAGCATCAGCTCTGGATGATCTCGACGGTGTGATGCGATTGGGGGCGGGAAGCGGCCAAGTGACGGTCACGAGGCCACATCCAATCTGCGCTGTGGTCGTCGGGTTAGATACGCTGCATAGGAAGAGTGCGAGCAATGAGCGTGCAAAAAAAAACCCGACAATAACAAGTACTCGCACATAGAGGCCGCGCGCCGCTTCAGGACACACATAATCAAACCGAGCTCTAATTGAATAATTTCTATTAAAATGAAGTTCAATTATGTTAATTCATCGAGCTTGGCATGACGGTCGGCGGCAACCGGTACCAGCATCAGCGGTGAATCGAGTCAAGATACATACACGCAGCATTAATTCGAGTCATTACTCGGATATTGTACTCGCGGCAGGGCAGGTCGACCGATCGAGTGGATGAACCTCCGAAAGTCGCCGAGTGTGCATGCTTTCGATCGTTTTCAATTATTTTCTTCGGGCTTAGAGATCGTCCGAGGAAGGGGGCAAAACTGCCAATAATAATAATAATAATCTTAAATCATTTACAAGAGGTTCATTCAGCGCGCGAGAAATTCTATTATTATCCGGGCATCAAGCTATTCGATTCCCATCTTCCTCATCAAGCCACGGTTTTAGTCGTTGCACTCCCTATACTTCGGGATAAGTAACATCATCCCAGAAATGGATGGATGGGGAACGATCGGCGATCAGCGAGCGATATTTAAATGCGATTCACAATAATAACGCCAAGTAATCGAAACATTTTCCTCTCCCCCGACGGCCACGACGTCTTCCACCCGAAAAATTCTTCTTCTTCATTCTTTTCGCTGATACTGTGTATTTATTGGAATAATTCAAACAGAGATTTCCTTGAAATAAACAATTAGTTACCTCCCCACACACAGAGTGGCGAACACATCCAAGCATCAGCACTATCGCTAATCGATGAGCGATTTTTGCTGTTTTCGGGTTCGAATTTGAGCTGCCACACACATGGTGGTGGTGCGGTCACTCTACCCAGGCTCAGGCTCGAGGTTTATGTTTCAGGAAATGGTGCCACACTATTCACGTTCGGCTCGAAAACCGGGAGTGTTTAGTTCGAGTGTGCAGCGCACTACTGTTTAGAGAGGAAGATTGTGAGAACCGATTAGCGCCGGGGTGGGCAATTTCGGACGATTTTTACCACCGATTATGGGTAATTTGACGCTGGAGTTTTTTTTTTCGCCTGTCCCGATGAGGGAAGCTGGAGCTAAACATTTGCTACTTGCAAATTTGTTATTGTGGTTGGCGAACAGTAGCTTGCAAGTGTCATTCGAAAATGTATTGATAAACTTTTTTTCCCCACAGGAAGCATCATAAAACCGACGAAAGCTTCCATTCATCTTCCATTCTCAAACCATCGAAAGACACAACAAAGCTACACATCGTAGGTCAGCGACCTGGCTCAAACCATTTCGCCACCGGTTTGTCCGGACTTTGCTAACAACTGCCAAAAGACTGCATGTCAAATGCCGACCCAACCTCGGCACCGGTGGCCCCCTTGTGGACGGAAGTAATAAACTTGAGCGAAATAGAAATTAGCCAGTTTGCCAGGTCACATCGACGAAATCGAACGAAACGGAGGGGATAGGTATCGATTTCACCTGATCATCACCGCAACGCAACCGAGTGAGACAGGCTGACTGTCTGACTGACTGAGTGACTGAATGACTGGCTGACGCCTGGAGATTTACTTTCAACCGCCCGATCGGTGAACTCTACGAAATTCAAAAGAAAGAACGAGGGAAACCCTCCGAAAAAAAAATGTGGTAATTAAAATTCAAACAGTCTGCAGCGAGCGCGCTAAGTGAAGCTGTTGGTACCCCCTCCCTCTGGTTACGCTTCTGTTTTCGATTACCTCAGTCAGCATATGCCGAACGAACGGTGCGCTGGGGCGGGGAGGTGAGTAAACTACACATACCCACGACGTGAAAGTCATCTCTTTAGATCCCCCCTCTCTTTTCGACGTGTGTTTTTACCTCGGACGCCATTTTCGTCTAATCCAAAATTGTAGTTCGACAACAATACCGCAAGAGCAGCGCTCAACCACCACCCCAAAGTAATCACTCTTTTCTCGTGCTCTCGTTCCGTTGTTGGGTCCGTCAACATGTTTATGTGAAAGTTGTTACTTAGTTTGGCATTTTTTTGCGCGCTTGAAATCTTTTATGACTTCTCCCTGGCTGCTGTCATCAGAGGGGTTCAACTGTTCGGACGGATCATGTAACAAGTACCGCTACAAGGGAGCCGACCGCAACGAACGGCTGGTCGGATTGTGCAACAAGTGCATCGATTTGGCCGGTGTCCGTGACGCTAGAGATAACCTCGCGGAGATAAATTTGACCGATTTGAACATTATTAACCACCTGAAATCTTCCACTTTTCCTCGATGGCACGACATCTGGATCTCTGGCAGCAAATTGTTTCGCTACGAACGCGCAGTAATTTATCATCTGCGTGCGAGTCGCGATCCCCAAAAAGTCGGAATAGCGTTTCAGTTTCAAATAATTATGCCTTCCGAGTATGTACTAATGGCTGCGCGTCCAATTGAACGCTACTCGGAACCAGTTGGCGACTTTGTGTGTGTCACCATCAACAATTTGGTCCGAACTGGGGCGTAGCACTGGTGTGCTCGGGTGGGGACGGGGGCTGGGGGGCACCCGTGTTTGCCTCGATCAGTTCGAAGCTTACTTTCTTCGGTAATTTTCTTTTTCAGGAGGATCAGGTCTACTGGATGATGTTCAGTTTCGTTCAACGGTTAACTAGTGGCTAAAGACTGTACTCGAAAAAAATTAGACACACAAAAATTGTCGCCAAAAATTCATATTTAGTCGAATTTTCTTCAAACTTCCAGCGAATAAACGACAACATTATGGCTAGGTTTGTACTCAATTGGTTTGTTGGGTTTACTCCCCATGGCCGAATGCCCGTACTTTGCTCTTAACCCCACTCTTAAAGTTTTGGGCAATAGTGGGCCGGCTTCTTTTGACACTGTTACCCACTGTTTTGTGCTCGTTCGCGAGTACTTTAGGTGTTTTACGAAGTTTGGTCTGCGTTTTAACCCAAAATTTCTCAATCGAAGGAAGTTCCGGCAAGTTCGGTGGGTTGAATTCTTTTGGTACAAAAACCAAAATTGTTATCTCTGTACCAGTCTGCCACCGCGCACGCGTTTGTCAAATCATTAGCATTAGCATTAGCATTGACGTTTGCACACCTCGTGGATGGAGCTATGATAATTCCTTGAAGATATTGCATGTCACCATGAAACGGAACCAGTTACTGATACTAATTTATTTATTGTTCTTCGTCTCGAATTTAAAAAAAAAACTCAACAGACTGATACTTAACCTAGGTTTCTAATTCTATTCTTGAACACACATTTAGACATATTAAAATCAAAAACAGCACTCACATTGTTAAACGACCTAACACAGTTATCGAAAGGGTTGTTTTGCCCATACGTAAAGACTGGACTCGGAAAAAATGAGACACACAAAAATAATCACCAAAAAATCATTTTAAATCGGATACTTCTCAAATTTTCAGGGATTAAATAACTATATATTAGCTATGTTTTGGCATAATTTATTTATTGAATTTCCTCCCCCAAGCTGAATGCTCGTACATTTCTCTTAACACTGCTCATGAGATCTTGGGCGAGGCTTTGTCCATCTTCCTTACACAATTTCTCCCAGTTTTTCTTCAAAGCTTCATCGGTTTTGAATGTTTTTCCGCTTTTCTTCAACTTCTTCTTCATTATCGCCCAAAACTTTTCGATCGGACGAAGCTCTGGTGTATTTGGCGGGTTCGCCTCCCTTCGGGACCACATTAACGTCCTTCGCTTCGTACCAATCCATTACAGGCTTGCCGTAATGGCACGAAGCGAGATCCGGCCAGAACAGCGTGGGACCACGGTGAGAGCGGAGCAAGGGCAGCAAGCGCTTCTGCAAGCATTCCTCTCGATAAATCTGCCCGTTTATGGTGCCGGTTGTAACGAACGGCTTGCTGTACCGTCCGCACTCGCAGATCGCCTGCCACAACAGGTACTTCATCGCGAATTTGTCCATCTTTCTCTTCCGGGACTCCATGCGGGACGTACCGACAAAAAACTCGAGGCCGGAGATTTGTTTGGTGTCCGCCTTGATATATGTCTCGTCGTCCATGACGAGACAGCCTGGCTTGACCAGCCACTCACGGTACAGCTTCCGCGCACGCAATTTGGCCACCGTGTTTTGCTTGTCAGTCCGGTTTGGCCGCCTTCCTGACCTTAAAAACACGTAGCCCAGCCCGCTTCATGGTCTGCTGGACGAACCACTTCGACGAATTGACCTTTTTGGCCACGTCTCGGGTGGGAAAGGTTCGGGTTATTCTTAAAGTACTGCCTTATCTTCCGGGCCTTCTCTGGGTATTCCGTTTTCGGTTTTCGGCCGCTTCCAGCGCGCCGCTTGATGGTCTTTGTCTCCTGGAACATCTTCACAACGCGGGACACGGTGGAATGGTGGATTCCAAGCCTTTTTCCGATCCATCTGTGCGACTGACCAGGATTATCGATCACCGCGCCCAAGATTTGCTGGCGTAGCTCTTCTTGTTTCGAATGCATCTTGAAAAGTACTTGACAGATCGCGATAAATTTTGCACACATAAACATAATACTCTAGTATTACCCAAAATTTCATTAATTTTTACCCACGCGGTAAAAAGTTACACCCAAAACAAAGTGTCGCATATTTTCCGGGTCCAATCTTTTGTTCTATGGCGACTGACTACAAGTAAACTACCGTCAAGAAGATGGCGAGAAGGTGCATAAAAATGGATGTTTTGCAACAGCGCCGGGCAATCTACACCACCTTCGACAATGTCAAAAACAAGTAACCTCTGTAGGTTAGTACGTCTGTGCATTAAAGTTTCTAAATCGATCAGTCTACAACGACTCGGATAGTCAGGTAGATTTGCTGGGTCATTCCACGGAAGTTGACGAAGAGCATACCGTACAAAATTGCGCTGAACCCTTTCCATCCGGATGATCTGAACTGAGTGGTAAGGCGACCACACGCTAACAGCATACTCCATGACGCTACGAACGATCGAAGAGTATAGCGCCTTGAGAGCATATATATCGGTGAAACCACTTGTATTGCTACGAATAAATCCCAGTGCTGCAAAGGCCTTTGCGGTAGTTGTGCTAATATGCTTATTGAACCGGAGTTTTGTATCTACAGTAACCCCGAGGTCACGAATTGCTTGAACACGCTCTACAGCTTCTGAGCTGGTGGAGTAATCAAACTCTGTTCGGGATTGCCGGCGGGTGAACGATATACGTTTCTTCACACGATAATCTTCCCTCAAATAAACTCCTCGATCGCTCACCTGGCCACGTCGATGCAACCGTTGGAGATAGGGAGGATTTGCGTAGAAGAATAAAGGGTGTGCCGATCAAAATTTGGTCAAACAGTAATGAGTCGATCAAAGTTTTTATTAATAACTCAATTTTTTTTTCTTTTACAAGTTCAGTTAATACAGAATACAGGAAAAATATTCAGCTAAGCTTCCTTTAAACCGAATGCGAATTGCCGGGTCTTTCGTTTAACACCTGCCAAAAGATTTTGTACAGTCTCCTTATCCACTTTATTCACCGCAAAACGCCCGTTTGTCTTGAACTGTTGCTCGCTCACAACAGCTTTTTGAGTCTTCTTAAGGTTCCGCTTGACGATGGCCCTATATTGTTCGATTGGGCGGAGCTCTGGCGTGTTGGGAGGGTTCTTGTCCTTGGGCACTACTTGAACGTTGTTGGCAGCATACCACTCCATGGCTTTTTTTTTCCATAATGGCAAGATGTCAAATCCGGCCAAAATAGAACGGAACAATTGTGTCGCTTCAGGAAAGGCAGTAGACGTTTTTGTAGGCACTCGGTCGGATATATTTCCTGGTTGACGGTTCCGGTCGCAATGTAAACGTCGCTCTTCAAGCCACAGGTACAGATGGCCTGCCACACCTGATATTTCTTGGCGAACTTTGACAGTTTAATGTGCTTGAAAATATCTGCCACCTTTCCTAGCCCGGTGACCGTATAATACTCCTGTCCAGGAAGCCATTTAAAGTCTGCCTTGACGTAAGTTTCATCGTCCTGTACCACGCAATCAAACTTCGCCAGCATCGTCGAGTACAACTTTCACGATCGTGCTCTGGCCGACTTTCTTGTAAGTCGACAGTCCAGCTCGTTTTTTAGCTCTATCCACGGTTGAAGGCGCCACTCCCAGCTTCATTGCGACATCTAGGACGGAGAGGTTGAGGTTCCGCTCGAAACAGCGGGCAACTATTTTTGCAGTGTGTGTCCAATCTAACACCCATCGGCCGGCAATGGTATTATGGAAGAAATCTGTTTACAACAATCATTCAAGTGACCATTGGCAGCAGCTTTAATCCGGGAGCTAGAAAGTGCTAGCTCTACTGCAGATCCAGCAACCCATTTCAGAATGTCTGGAGAGTTACACCCATTCCGAGGTTACTTTCACATACAATAAGCCCCGCATGTAAACATTACCGATATCATTTGGATAAGGGCACTGCAACACACTTCCAGATTTGGAAATTTTAAATTTCCAAACCAGGCACGTATATAGTATTATTTGAAAATAAGATTATTGTTCTATAGTTATAATCAGTTAGATCTCACCCATGTCCGCCTCCTCAATCACACTATCTTGTTTATTCGTAAAAATAAAAATTTTCGACGTTGATTCGTAATTAATTTCATGCACTCGCGATTAAATATGCGCAAAAATAAACGTTCCTAAACCGCCCGCTAGATATGCAACCTGCATAACAAAACTCTGTACACCCCGTGGTAAATGCACCTAAAATTATGTGCAAGCTTTTCATCCGCCCATGCGCGTTGTTTTCGTTTGCTGCTTCTGACCAGCAAATGGCCGTTCTCTACATTGCACTGGTCTTCTTTTTTTTCACTCAAAACTCTGCCAATAATGCAAATCCCCGCTATGAGGCGACTCTATATCGAGCTTCAAAACTGCAAATAATCATTGATTCACTCGCGATAAAGCGGTAAAACACTCTAAACTAATAATTAATGCCCGAGTGTCACAATATAACCACTAATAACCAAAACTATGCTGATGTAACTCTTCTTCCGGGAGCGGGAGCGAAGCACAAAAACAAAAAAAAAAACGGGGAAATACTACCGACACTCACACGTTTCGATAGGGAATCGATTGTATTCACTGCGGCTTACACAATGCACGCAGAGATTTTACGATTTCACTGTTAGTTCAAGTTAAATTACGAATTATTGTTTGATTTTTTTTCGCGAAAACGACGCAGCAAAAACAAAACACGTCAGTTTCAAAGCACGGCTTGCTGCGACATCGAACGATTTGAATCATCCTACGACTATGTGCCTTGGAAAAAATAAACAACTGACCTCTCAGCTTATTATTTAAAAAAAAACCAATTACCAGCCCCCCCCCACCAGAAACTCACGTCAGCATATGTCCGTCACTCCGGCTAGTTCCGTTTACAGTTTCGAAAATGATCAAACCCGATTTGCCAGCCGCACGGGAAGCAGCAGCGCTTGCCCTTGCGGCCCGTCAAAAAAATTATCTAGGCGTTTAGATCTCTCGATCGTCCCGTTCATCGGGTCGTCCATCCGACGTTTGAGAGGTTCAATGAAGTGATTAATTTGACTGGTCTTTGTTTTTTTAAGGTGCCCTTCCCTTCGCCAAACCCCGTCTCGGCTTTCTTGTCACCACAACACGCATGCACTGAGTACCAACGAAGCGATATGTGTCGTAGCAGGCTTTGCCTATGTGTTTTTGGTTGATTCTTTTACAAGCTTTTTCTCTTTTTTATTAAGCTGCGAGGGCTACAAAATAGGAATAGAAGGCAAACCCGAAAATATTTGCACACACATGTTGCGAGTGTATAAATTTCCCTCTGCTCTGCTCCCTCCACTCGTCAGATTTGATTACATTCAATTGAAACGATTAGACCGTCAAATTTCAACTTTCAAAACAAGTTTTTCTAGCTGTCGTCGTCGTCGTCGTCGTCCGAAGAGTATAGAAACTGGAGCAATTCATTTGCGAGATGAAGAAAATTGTGAGAAGGAAGGGAGGAGGGGTGAAGAATTGGTCGGAGATGTCTCCCCTCGGTTGGTGAGTTTTTGATCGAGCGCATACACACTCACAACCGAATTATCCGCGGGAGAGACGAGTGAGAGCACATGCAGTCAATTAGCCGCCCGCAGTTTTAATTATCGCGCTTACTTGCATCCTCTCCTACTTGCCAACCGATTTCGTGGTAAGAATAAAAGCCCTGGGAACAGTGTGTAGCATTATTGCACCATTACACGTGATTAAAATGTGGCGATATAAACAAAAATCCACATCATTATAATCAATTTCCTCCAACTCCCCGGCAAGGAGCGACAGTGGCGCCTCCAACTCGACGTTCTCATCGCCCCTCAATCCGCATGGGAAACATCTGGAGATCGAAGGAATGAGCAAACGCATACGTATTGAATCGAATATCGCGAACGGTTGCATCTCGTGACACCTGATTGATTTTACGTGCACCGGGAGGTGCGATAATGACAAGGGTGATGACGCTGATGGAGTCGATTTTAATGGCATTTATTTATTTATTAATCTCTTTTTCCGAACAATTTACCCTCCAGCGGGAGTTCAAAAGTCAACAATTATAAAGAAAACAGGATCCATGTGTTCGTCCATTAAATTACGATGGGGATGATGGCGAGGACAGGGCAGGTGACAATTTTGTTTTCATGTGCAAATTTATTGTAATTACCTACCACTTCCGTGGATGGCGGAGGCGCCACTGACTGACGCGGTTATGATTGGTTTGAAATATTCATTACTTTAATTGAATGTTTACTTGCCACGTGGGTTCTTGTTGTTTTTTTTTTTTTTTGTTCCGAAAGATGAAAAACAATGCGGTTGACACTTTTTGCTTTCAGTATGATTGCAAAGCTGATTTAATTGTTTGGGAAATCGATTCCAATTGCCACTCGGTATGTTCGCGTGGGAAAGTGGACGGAATGTTCGGTTTGTGGAAGGCTCTTACAGTTAATTACTATGATTTTCATTGATTTTGCTTGTGAGAGGAGGTGCACTGGATTGAGCGATTGGGCGGTAGAATTCAAGGGTTGCATATGATATCAAGTTTAATACACGGGAGGGCGACCTAATTTGACTATAATGTTGTGTTGTGTAATTTATGTTTCCAAGAATAGATTTAGATTTGATGTTTGTTCGTCAACTAATTACTAATATCCTATTTCCTTTCTTTCTTTCCAGGTAAATTCCTTCTTCTTCAATGAAAGTTTAATGACTAAGGCGAGTTGGAATGGTAAAGTATTACTGGGTTTTCTTTGTAGTGCACAATTATTTTACTCGATATATCTCTTCTTAGTAAAGATCAGAACGGAGGCCCACAAAAAACATAATTAATTACGCCTCGTCTGATGCGTTTTCTTTTTCCTCCCATCTCCATCCGATTGATGGTTGCAAAAATAGTTAAGTAAAGCGAAAACTTTGAGAGTGCAAGTCGGTCCGAACCTTCCGCGCATATTTGCCATTCGACGCCGGTGGTGTAGTGGTTAGCGTGACTGCCACATGGTACCTCAGTGGCGCTGGGTTCAATCCCAGCCGAGGTCGGCGAGATTTTTCTGAGGTTAAACAAATCTAAGGTCACGTCTTCCTTCGGAAGGGAAGTAAAGCCGTTGGTCCCGGAGTGCGATATGTAGGTTAGAGATGCCTCCCCTCCAGTGGTGAACCAGGTTATGGTTGAATGCCATCTTAAGACAGAGAGAAGAAGAAGAAGATTTTCCCTTCCTGTATGGGCCTGTTCATAAACCACGTAGACTAATTTTTTAAAATCTCAAACCCCCTCCCCCCTCGTAGACTTTTATTCATACATTTTTTTGAAATTTTGTATGGAGCGTAGACTTTGGTCAAACCCCCCTCCCCCCAGGAAAGTCTACGTGGTTTATGAATAGCCCCTATGAAGAAAAAGTATATCCATCCCATGAATTCTACACTAGTTTCCGGTATTGCGAACGTGAACTGTAATTTAGTCAAGTGATTAATCAACTGGAATGTCATTGGATTAGTATTTTATATTGGCGGACTTAAGTCCAGATGGCAGGCTCGGCCGCTCCTTATGGTGCCGTCAGCACTTCAGTGAAGTTATAGCAAACTGCCGTACACGACTGACCCTCCTCCGCACCATCGCCGGAAGACACCCAAACTGCAACAGGCCAACCAGGCTGCAGCCATCGTCAACAGCAGAATCACGCTCGGCCTTGAGATCATCAGCCTCACCAGACCACTGCTGTCGGAGAAACTGGCCCCGGTATATAATACAGTAATCCGAATCACCTCACTCCCTACTCCCTTCAACACCCGGGGTCACAGCCTGCATGGTTACAGAGGTGCTCTCATTCCGACACTACATTGTGTAAACCACCGGGTCCAGTGAATCCATGTGTCTGGGGAGGCCGACCGGTATTCCTCCGGTGGTCGAGGTCCACTGGTGTTGAGCCAAGGACTGGAACCAGCAACTGTATCAATCAATGAAACTCTCCGTAGGGCCTTTAAGGTCGGCATCAAAACCCGCAAGCGATGCAAAAATCGTCCCGTAAACTTGTCGACCATCGCTTCTCGGGACACCGCGTCCGATACATGGATCGGAAAAGATTGGGTCTACATCGGAATCACCGACCAGCCCAGTTACACAAGCTCCCAATCCCAGTGTTCATTTTTTTTTTCAGCTGAAGTCCTAGCTTCCGGGCTGGCAGTGACCACCCCATCTGACCAACCAATCGCTTTTTTCACCGACACAGCCAGCGTTGTTGCGACCCTCGGCTTAGAAACCCCAGCCCACCCTTGGGTTCAGGCCATCATTATGCTGGTCGCTCTGATTTGCCGCTGGTCATTGCGAAATCTGTACTCTAATGGTTTTGTGGATACCTCTTGGGTCACCTTGTTCGAAGCATTCTTTAAAGTGGCGTCCTTTTTTATGATGATGCCTATGGGTATCATCCCCGCTAAGACGCAGACCGCGTCGCGTGACACTGTGCAGTATGCGTATACCACTATTAAGCACATTAGCTTGTGCTTACTTTCGAGCTTACCTAAGTAGCTCCTAGTACTTAGAGCGGTAGCCCACACTGGCCCGACATAGCTAAGTATGGACACTGCGACGATGGCCAGGAGCTTTCGCTTGCTCCCTTGCAACGCGGAGCAATTCGACATCATGCGGGTTAATGCCGATATAGCCATCGAGGCTCTCTTCAGGCGTCATCGACGTGGCTGATAAAGGGCAACTTGTCGTCGGTCATAACCCCCAAGTACCTAAGGAGCCACTTTGAAGTGATGGTGCAGTTGCCTGCTCTAATCGTCACCTGTTGCTCCAGTTTTTTGTTGGTGACAGTAATCTCCGTTTTGTGATGGGCTAACTACAGTCTCCTGGAGCGTATCCATCCCTCGACTATGTCGATGCAGTCTGTGGCCGTTAACTTCACCTCTTCTATGGACTCTCTAAAGACTTCTAGGGTGATATCGTCCACGAAGCCGACAATCCTTACCCTCTTAGGAAACTTTAACCTCAACACTTCGTCATACATCGTGTTCCAGAGCACCGGACCCAGGATTGAACCTTGCGGAACTCCTGCGGTGACTTGAATACGTTCCTGACCCGCCGCAGTGTTGTTTACTAGTATCCGATTCTTGAAGTAGTTCTATACAGGTAGCCAGGAATCTGGAGACGTTGAATCGAATTGGCAATAACCTCCCAACTGGCACTATTGAATTCATTTCTCAAATCCAGGGTGACTACTGCAGAGTAGCGACATTCCTATCACAATGAGTTCATCATTCGTAACCGTCGCCTCATCCCTTTCCTCCGTGGTGCCGTTATCATCGCCCACATGATTGCGGCGTTGCCGACTATCCTTCCACCGCCATGACAGCGTTATGGTCTGGGATACCTGAACACTGGTCATGGGACGATTCAACGGCTATGGGAGGCCAGGGACTCGGGTCGTGGAAAGAGTCCCCCAATGACCACCTTCAGTAACTTTGGTGATAGGCGTCACCCTAAGGAATCGCATTTGCTTTATCTCCCTTTTTAGCGTGGCTTTGGCGCGGCGACTAGCGCCACTCGACGCTCCGTTCTTTCGGATTCCGACCGCACTCTCTGCATCCTCCTTTTTGCATGGAGACAAATTCTACGGAGGTCGGCGGTCGACTCTATCCACCAATATACTGGCGATCTCCCATCCCTAGGTTTGACCTTCCCAGGCATGATTGCATTGCACACGCGTGTAAGTAGCGCTACGAGTTGATCGCGGCACGGGTCTGTTCCCGCTCAAGCACCCTCTGCGGGCGAATGGAGTGGGCGCTCTGCCACCAAGTGGTCGCTATAGGCTTGCCCACAATAGATACGTTTGCGTTCCGTTGACAGAAAACCTAGGAGAAAACTGTCAAATTCACGCAAACGCATCCGCAACGTATCAATTTCGGGTCAGCTTTATGAGTGTAGCCATCCTCCACTTGTTTGACAGCCCTGGGCTGCAGTACGTCACGTCGATGATCGACTCCGCTCCGTATCTATGGTATGGTTCAGCCTGGCCAGGGCTCAAGCAGGATCTGGCCCCTTAGGTTGGTAAGACGGCAGCTATCACCAACGGATTTCGGCCAGTTAGCTCTGTTGTCATCCGATCAACTATTTGTGAGAACTGGCCAATCGACCATCTTGGCGGTGAAGAAGAACATTCCATTTACTTTTACAACCGCGAAGCCCTCGTTTGAGATAGACACAACCTTCTGAACCGGTAATTTGCCCGTCGTCCATAATGCTGCCATATTGGACCTATGCCAACACAGTTGCCGTTACCGGCCGGGATGCGATATGTGTCGGATATTATCGCGATATTCGTTGCTGACTAGCGACCTTCCTGACACAAGCAGCTGCTGAACTGTCTCGCAGTGCTTCAGGTTAAGTTGGGTTACCTGTAGGATTACCTTATAGGCCGGGTGCATAGAGCCTCCCGTAACGTGCTTGTCATCAGGTTGCACAGAGCACGGCATTCATTTGGTGGGCTCCTTACAGTCCCGAACCTTATGGCCTTTTTCTTCACACCTTCTCACGAGTCGCTCCTATCGGGGCCCTTACACTCCCACGACATATGCCTGCTCTCAAGGCTCTTGAAGCATGTCTTTGGCAGCTGGTGCAAACTCAGTGGGCAAACGGACCACCCAACTTGAGTTTAGCCACTTGTAGGGCCGAGTCCGCGGCGGCTACTGCCAGCCGTATCGTGGCCAGTTGAGAGCCAAGTGGACCCATTCGCAGTCGTATGGCTGTTGTGATCTCGGCCAGATTTTTACAGTAGCGTGGCCAGCGCACGTACCTGCACGCCCCCTCCCAAAGTTTGTTCGGGCAGCTTTTTATAGGCTGGGCCCTTCAGCTTAGTGTCCTTCTTGAGCTCGAGGATCATTTCTCCGATGCGGGGGCGATGGATACTCCACACATCGGCTCTCAGATCCGCGAGCTTAGCACCGTCACGCATCACGATGAGGGCCTCGCCGTGGTTTCGCTTCCGTTCCAGGCTTCTGTTTAGCTTTTCTTCTTTAGGTCTATCTCCCTTTTTTGGAGATTTCCCCTGCCTCTTGAAGGGTCGTTATTCTTCTCGCTACATTCAGTACTGGGGCCGGCCCTGGCACTTGGGCCTCCCTGGGTCTAGCGCTTTTGGCTCCAGGGTTACTCTCTTTACGCCCCGTGAGGTTGGACCCTCCGACCCCGATACCACGTTTGCCTATTTCCTCGGGCCTATGGGGCCGTTTGACACCAACCGCTTCTTGGGGGTACTGGGTGTGATTTCTCTGGACGACTGCCTCGCACGGTTGCACGTCCCTGCCCCCACAGTGGATGTGGTGGGGCCTCCCACGGAGATGGACGCATCCATCTGCGTGTGCTTGCACAGGCCGACTCTATGACCTTTTCCGCAGCCACTAGCCTGGCCATTTCTCTGACCATGATCCCTTTGATATGTGCCAAGCTTCTATTCCAGACCATACGAACTCTCCTTAGACCATTTTATTCCCACCCCTACGCTTCGTTCTCTTCTGGATGTCTTCTTGTGTGCTTTACTAGAATTCTCGAGCGTCGTTTTTGTGCGAATAGCTCAAACTTACTCTCGTCCGTCCATAAAACCCGTTTCCAGAGGTCAACCGACATACCAGCGCATCTTTCGGCAAACGCCAACCGCTTCTTGTGGTTCCGCTTGCTAATGAAAGCTCGCTTGGATGCCAAAGAGCTCTTTAATCCACTGTCGTTGAGCCGTCGACGAACAGTACGTCGATCAACGCTTAGATTCAGTGATTCAGCAATCTCGATGAAAATGTCGGATTTTGCTTAGCCAATCGAACAATCCTGGCATGCTCACGCTGTGTTGTAGAACGATGACGACCTTGCCCGGATAAGTTTTCACTATTCCTTGGCTTTTATACTTCCTCCATATGTATTGCACGGTTCCAAGTGAAACTGAGTAATTTTACCAATATTTCGGAGAGAAAGGCCGTTTTCACGATTGCGAATCACCTATTTTCTGACATCCAGCGAAATCTGGTCCCCGGACATTTTAAACTTTTTGAATACGCGCGACAGGAACCAACTTTGGCAGAGTAAAACCACATCTGCGCTCTGACTACAGCTGTCAAAAAATGCAGTGCTGCCAAAATATTAATTCTGGCGAGAACATTATAATCCAGAAACCTCGAGTAGTTCATGTTAAGGGTCTAAAAACCATTTGTAAACAATGGCTTTGAATTACTCGAGAAATCTGATTTTTGAAGTGTATGATTTATTTTGTCCAAGAAAAAATATCGGTTTTTATTTAAAAACTAATCTGGCAAACAAAATCAAACATGTTTGATGATTTATGTCTTGGCCTCTGTGTTTAGCAAACTAAACAATAAAACATTACCCTATATGCCACAGATGTATCTGTCAAATTGAGAATAATAAAATAAATAATGCGTTTTCAGGACAAGTATATGATTTATTTAGTCCAGTACTGTATTCAAGTCAAAAAGTGTTGGATCAGTTTCTCGGGAGTTCGATAGAAAGTATGAGGAGAAAAGTGAAAGTCAGGAGACATTTCCAAAATTTGCGAAGGGAAGAAATGTTAAAAGTATCTTACGATTTTAGGAAAATCAGATGAAATTTGTTTAGAAATAGCTCTAACGGCTAACTAAAACTTCTGAAAAAGAAAATAAATACTTTCAAAGGTATGTGAAGCCGGCGTCGGTGGTGTAGTGGTAAGCGTGACTGCTACTTGGCACCCCAGTGGGTCTGGGTTCAATCCCAGTCGACGTCGACCCAGTTTTCAAAATGTCGCGTATTGAAAAGGAAGTGAAAATTAAGGTTCTGGACACATGGCTAAGTGAGAAGGGTATTACTATGCGAAAATTGGCGAAGCGGTTTGGAATTCATCATGCGAGTGTTAAAACCATTATTAATAAGTTTGGGGAACACTATTCTTTGAATGAGCTACCAGGAAGAGGCCGAAAACCCGGTTCTTCCAACCCGAAACTGGAGCAGAAAGTGGTATCTCTAATCATGAAGAACAAATCAATGTCAATACGTGATTTGGCCAAAAAAGCAGGAACGAGTGTCGGAATGATCCAGCGTATCAAGAGGCGAAACCACCTGAAGACCTACAAGAAGCAGAAAATCTCGAAACAAAGTGCAGAACAGAAGAAGCGAGCAGCAACAAGGGCCCGGAAATTGTATTCGCGTCTTTTGCAGCGTCTGGATGCATGCGTTTTGATGGACGATGAGACCTATGTAAAGGAGGACTCAAAAACCCTTCCAGGTCCACAATACTTTACTGCCGTCGTTGGGGAGGATGTGAGCGATGCGGACAGGTCGATTCAAGTGGAGAAATTCGGTCGAAAGGTACTGGTATGGCAAGCAATATGTTCCTGTGGTTTGAAGTCAACTATTTTTTACACTACCGGAACTATAAATGCGGAAATCTATCGATCTAAGTGTCTCCAGAAGAGATTGTTGCCTTTATATAAGAAGCATAGTACACCTCCACTGTTTTGGCCGGATTTAGCGTCGGCTCACTATGCCAAAACCACTCTCAATTGGCTTGCGGAAAAGGGTATAGATTTCGTTGAGAAAAATATCAATCCACCAAATGGCCCTCAGCTTCGACCCATCGAACGTTACTGGGCAATCGTGAAGAGGGTCTTCAAGAAGACTGGTAAGGCTGCTGGGAACATGCAGGAGTTCAAAAAAAATTGGGCTCAAGCGTCCAAAAAATGCGATGCAACACTTGTCCGGAACTTGATGAAGAGCATTCGATCCAAAGTTCGAAAATTCGTGAAGGAATAACTTAAATTTCATCCGGTCTTCATTATGTTCAAGTTTAACCTCGTACAATAAAGGATCAATTTTTTGTATGAATAAAATCTCGGTTTTCAACATAATTTGAAAGAAAGTTTGTGGATAGCTTATTTTCGATACACTCCTTACGCAATTAAAAGCATTTTGAGTCAGTGTAGATACATTTTATTAGTTTTGAAAATCTTAGATGGAAAAATCAAGGGCGATGAACAATCAACTCATTATGCTTCTATAACTACGTTAGTATTACAGGGTGTCCGAATATTATCCGTACAACAAAATGGTGTTAAAACTATCTTTTATTGATGGATTAAACAATCAATATGTATTGTTTGTTATAGCTATATGTTTGCAAATTACAAGTTTTATTTGTTCATTTCAAAATGGTCGCCTCGTGCTGAGATGCACGCCTTCAAACGTTTTGGGAAGTTGTCCACGATGGCCGCGAGTTCTTCGACAGAAATTTGTTCCCAAACCTTTAAAAGAGACGGTTCTAGATGTTCTAGTGATTAATGTGGTGTAAAAATTTTCATCGGTGAACAGCACTGACCGATAGCGGCCCTCGGATAAGCGGTTCAGGAGAACCTTAGCTTTTCTCAATCGGTTTTCCTTCATGGTGTCATTCAAGTAGAGATTCTTGCACAGTTTATATGACTGAAGCTTCAAATCGTCGTGAACTATGGCTCCAACGGAAGATTTTTAAATTTTCTGTTATTTCGCCAACTTTCGGATGGAAATCGAAGAATTTCGCTTGATTCGTCGCCGCATTTGTGGAGCGCTTATTTCCTCTCCCTACACAGTCATCTAGCGTTCCAAGCTGTTGTTATCGTTTTATTGCGTCACTCACTGTAGATTTTGCCATATTCACAACTGTACCAAACTTACTGCGTAGAAAGACAATGGGTCAAGATGTTAAACCATGTAGGTATGCTTAGTTTAATCCGCTTGGTTGGGTTGAGGCATGCCGACGAAGTCTGTACGGATAATTTGCAGACACCCTGTAGAGTTTGAGTTTCCAGCCCAGCTTTGTTTAAATCGCAAGTGATCATCAAACATCAAAAATTCATTTTCAATTCAAACAAAATGATTATTTTGAATTATGTCACTCGCAGAGTCTTACTGCCTTCTATCATCATAATTATAACGTGTAGTAATTGTTAACTATTAATCTGAGCCTAAAAAATTACACATCATGTTCTACATAAAAAAAAACAAATATTATTTCTTCATTTGATACTCAAAATCAACCCCCCATAGATGAAATTGAATTTCGATATTGACAACAGCACAGGCGAGAATAAACATCCAACGACGAATTAACAAATCCAAATAATGGCTTCGAAACGCACCGCTTGCTCTGGTCAAGAGAATACTGTCATTTCAAAATTCAAATTCACGAAGATAGTTGGTCTGTCCGTTAAGGTTGTCTTCATTTTCTGTTCATTTTAGAGCAGATGAATTGATTTTTACCGGATCTGGTTCTGATAGCTTGATTTTGTATGAATATTCCATATTTTTCCCGGCGATTTTTTTTTCATTTCTCAGCCCGCCCAAAGACCAAATCTTCTGATAAATTGATCTACTAAATAATCGTGATCAAATTGAATAAGCATTTTTTTAATGCAACACAACAAATCGTCTTATTCGAACTTTAATATCAACTAGCTTTTCCTTCGACCATCTATCCACTCGGCTCAGAGCCCCAGCCGCAAGTAGCAAGTGAAAAATGTGTCTGCATCAATCGTCCCATATCGTGTGGTAGTACGTACGCTACATTCTGCCGTGTACCAACTCCCCGTTTCTCTGTTTCAATCTACATACATCGGCCGGGGAGATTAAGACACGACACAGCTGCTGTCCCGCGTACCGTGTTTACCCGTAGACCCGGGGGAAGTATCATGGGTGCTTTTGTTTTCGAGGGAAATCTTCCCGAAATTGCACTTGCCGCACAACTCGTCGACCCATACGGCTGGGAAGGGGGTTGGTGGGCGTCAAGCAATGGGTATGAATTTCAAATGCTTGTTTGTTGAAGGTTTACACATTCGTGTCAGATGTCATTCTCAGGTGATAGCAGCGCCGCGAGCGTTTGCAGCTGTTTCGGAATCGATTCCTAAATAGTTGATAAAAATACACAGATCCACCCTAGCCCGAACGTTTTTGGGTAATTAGTGGAAGCAATGTTTTCACTTCCTCGATGCCAGCACGGCCGCTTTGCTTGTCAAACAAAAATTGGACACACAAATTCTTAAAAGATCCATTTGTACGATTTACGTGCATTCCTGAAAGTTTTCCTAAGGTGACTGTTCAAAATTAAAGAACACATATAACGTTGGCCTGAAGATTAACGTACCGTTGAAAACCGTTTTGACTTGTGAGAATTTGCGATAAATTTCTTGGTCGACGGCGCTATACCAACCGTCATGTCAGCACACACACAAACACACACACACACACGCACTTACTAGAAGGGCAAATCGTTCGACCTTACACCGCTCGATGTCGTGCGGTATCAGTTGACGTTTTCTGTTGTGGTTACTGAATAGTAGATGAGCCTAAATTGCAGTTAATCATCGTTGATGACCCGGCCGCTCCCAGTTTCCCCGGTTTCCGTTCCCCCACTCGACCTTATGAATAATCGCAATTTTCGCAATAAGCCTAAGTAGCGTAAGTACGCTCGCTCCACTCCACTTCGTTCTCGAAGAAGCGCCTGTATGGTTTAAGGTTAGAAACGAACAAAACGCTAGCGGGTGGCGAATGGGGAAGGAGGGAAAAACTGCATATAAATAATCATGATAATAGCAATTAAGATTAAATATTTAAATTATTCATGTCTGTTATTTGAAAATAACGCTTAATCGGCGTATTACCAATAATAGCGCTCGAGAATATAATTATTACAAATTTCATAATCTCTCCCGATTGGCGCTGGCTATCTTTTTTGGATCCAAGATCTTTCTCCATCCGTACTGCTTCCTTCTTGGTGTTGCGGGCGGGGGGTTTCCACGCCAGCCAGCAAAACCGTGCTTACGGACGTACCAGACTGTTGCTGCTGTAGTACTCTCCATGAACCATGCAAAGAAAGCAATGTGGGATGCTGGAAGTGTAATTGAATGCTATTTTTAAATAATTTTTCAATTGGTCTTTTGCTGTTTTTTTTTTTTCAACCAACAGTGTTCAGCTGGCTCTCGAAACTGACGAGAAGAGAGAGAGAGAGAGAGAGAGAGAGAGAGAGAGAGAGAGAACGAAGCAAGAGCTTGTTTCCTAATTATTCATAATTTTCTTCGCGCAGCACATGCAGCACAGAGCACAACAACACAATCGTTGTTGGCTCCGCAGTTGGCGTTTTTCCTTTCTTGTCGGAGGTGGAAGATTTGGAGGGGGAGTGTTGGACCGGAAAAGCGAGGGACTCTTCAAAATTTGATTTATATATTTTTGCGCTGCTCCCCACCGCCTCCCCACTAAATTGAAGGGGAACGGCTCTAACAAACAAAACGAGCCAAGATGCGTCGATGATCCCGTTCGATGGATGCAGGCCCAGATGGTTTGTGTCTCGGCTTAATGAGGATCGTTTTCAGGGTGATGATCGGAGTGCTTTGCGATGCGATGAGGGTGATGTCATGGAATCATTCGAATTCAATGTCTGATTTGATTCGTGAACGAAGAAATGTCAGTCTAGTTGAGTTGAGAATTGCCGAGCAAATGTTTCACTCTATTTTAATGCAATATTTAAAATAATTTTATCTTTCGTCAGCCGTATTGGTCGTAGATTAGACAAGATTAGATACTCAAATTTATTTCAATTTATAGAATATATTTATCAGAGACCGTATCTGCTTGACGAGGAGATATGATTTGGTTCGATCCTAGTCCCATCCAGGAGTATTTTTTCGATAGTCATTGTCACTATTTTGTCATTGCGTTTCCATCGTTCGGTCCCTGGCAATACATTTCAAACAAACCAGAGAGAATACGTAGAGATATTAAATAGAGAGCGCGAGAGATAAAGAGAAACTGTAGTTCGTCTCATTCGCCAAGTTGCCACATGTCAGCTCTTTTGAGAAGAGTGCCAATACAAATCAGTTCCTTTTCTCTTTTCGTACCTGTTCAATGCATGCAAACAGGGTCATACATATTCGAAACCCTAAAATTAACACAATTTGGTTTTTTTTTTCTTGTGCACAATAAGGTGATTCAAAGCATCGATTCAACTCCATCCCATTCAGTCAATTTCAAATCAGGTTCTGATTCTCCTCGCAAACTTGTTGCTCAGTTGCTCAGTTGTTTGCGGTCTCAAAATGCACTGGCCCTTTGATATTACTTAGTAAATTATTAAGGAAAACCAAACTTTTTGATTTCAACCCCCTTTGGTTTATTAGCATATAGAAATATTTGCTAGCTTACGAGAAATTTATTCAGCCTTAACTTTGCTGAGGATCATCTTTCGATTGAATATCGACATAGTACGAGATAATGTTTTTGAGCAACGCTCCGTCAACTGCCCTACTGATTGCACATTGGTGCGTCTATTGTGTGAAATGCAGCCTAAAACGAGACTTCTATGACATCCAGCAGGCGATCAGTGTTACCTTGGAAGCTGTGGATCATTTATATTCAAAAGCTATTTCCGTAGGAATCGATCAATAATTATTTCACTTGACGTTCAATCGAGGAGTAAGCTTCGACAAAGTAGTTAATGAAAAGATTTTTCTTAAACGTAGAAAGCCCATCTGTGGTGGAGACCTAGATGCATGAGAACAAAAAGTTTGGTTTTCCCATAGCAATTTCCTTAGAAAATTTAAAAGGCTAGTACAGTTCGAGTTTGCAACCGATTGAGCTCAAAATTTGAGTCAGGAGTCTTGAAGCAGTCAACAGAGCTTGCATCTCTTCCATCTTTCTTAAGATGCCACTTAATTATTGCCCAGTATCTTTCGATAGGACGCAGTTCAGGGCAGTTTGGGGGATGTTGGCATTTTTCGACAAAGTCGACTTTTTTCTTCTTGAGCTTCTCCAACGTAGCAGAAGCGTAGTGATCAGATGCCGAATCCGGCCAAAACAATGGAGAATCCGTATGCTTTCGGTGAATGGGTGGAAACCGTTTTTTGATGCATTCTTTTCCGTTATTTTCACCGTTAATTATGCCCATTGTGAAATATGAAGAACTCTTCAATCCACAGGAGCAAGTGGCTTGCCACAGCAAACCCGTTTTCCCAAATTTTTCGGTTCGGATGTATCGTACATCATCAGGCACATCTGTCCTCTGCTCAGCGTTGAAAAATTGCGGCCCCGGAAGTGTACTGGTATCCAATTTGACGTACGTCTCGTCGTCCATCAAAATGCACCGGTTCGGCTTTTGGAGGTGAACGTCGTACAAGTTCCGTGTTCGTGTTTTCGAAGAAGCTTTCTGTGAATCCGTACTCTTGGGTGCTTTTTGCATCTTGTAGGTTCTGATATTTGATATTCCGCACAGTTCCGACGCTAATGTTTTTTTTGGCAATTTCACGAACGAACGAACGAACGCACGGTTTATGCCAGCTTCTCTTTCTGGTCCGATGCTCCCTTTGAGCATCCAGATTTCGGTAATTCTTCAAGAGTTCTCCAAACCTCTTAACAATCTTGAACACTGCAAATTTAGTGCTCTTCACGCTTTTTGCCAATTCTCAAAACGATATTCGGAAAACCATTTGTGCAGAATTAATCTGCGAGTTGATTAGCTGATCCATCGAGCATCATTCGAAAATTCTCACTTTTTTTCAATTTTTCATGTGTGTTGCCAAAGTAAACAATGTTTTTACGCACTGAGCAAAAATTCACCATTTTTCATTAAGTTTTAACCCTAAACCATTGATAAACAGGTATCCACTTTCTTTAATGAACAGTCCTTAGTTCATCGTTTTTTGATAACATGAGTGACTTAATACTACGTTTTCTAGGACTTGGATTGTTTACTCGCGGATTACTCGAGGTAATGACATTTTTTGAGGGATGGATTATACAAAGGAACAAGGACATGTAATTCTGGAGATTCCCAGAAAACGCGGTTGGTCAAAGCAACGATGAATCGAGTGATCCTAGTCTCAGGGATATTCTCGTGTTCCTTCGAATCTCGAAGAAGGTTCCGGCAAGGTGATGGATTGTCGTGTTTGCTATTAAACATTGCATTGGAGGATGTGATTCGAAGAGCGGAGATAGACAAGAGTGGCGTGATCTTCAGGAAGTCTGTTCAGCTTTTTGGCTTTGCAGACAATGTTGTTATCGTAGCACGTAACTTTGAGACGATGGCGGAACCTTCCCCTTAAGACTTAAGGCTGAAGCAAGTAGGATTGGGCTTATGATTAATATATTGTAAACAAAACACATGAAAGGAAGTAGCTCCTGTGAAGACAACGGTGATGAAATTGTGGCGGTAGACGTGTATCGGAGTTCATTGGTGACCACCGATAACGACACCAGTAGAAATAACAAAAGGCGCATTATGGCTAGCAATCGTGCCTACTTTGGACTCCGAAGGACGCTTACATCGAACAAAGTTCGCCGATCAACAAAGTTGACCATCTACAACACATTAACCAGTCTAACTCCTCTACAGCCACGAAACATCGACATTTCTTGTAAACGAACGCGCCCTCGGTGTCTTTGAACGGAAGGTGTTGCGTGCCATTTGCGTACGATGGAATACCGAACGTGGAGGAGTCGAATGAACCTCGAATTGCATCAGTTGCTGGAAGAACCTTCCAGCGTACACAATGCCAAAATCGGTCGACTACGGTGGGCTGGGCATGTCGTTAGAATGTCGGACGCCATCCAAGTTAAAATGATTCTCGAAAACAAACCGAAAGGCACAAGAAGAAGAGGCGCGCAGCAAGCAAGGGGGATCGATCAGGTAGAAGGCGATCTACGAACGTAGACTGCGAGGCTGGCAAAATGCAGCAATGGACCGAATAGAATAAAGACAACTTCTGTACACAGCAGAGGCCACCCCGGCTTTGGTCTGATTGCTTGTTTCTTCAGTTTCATTAGGAAGTTGTCTCCTGCACTAGAACTTTTCAATTGGGCGAAGTTCCGGGGAATTTAGTGGGTTCATATCTTTTGGCACAAAATTGAATCCATTGGCTCGGTACCACTTCAACACGTTTCGAGCGTAGTGGCATTTTGCTAGATCATTCCAAAACAGAGTTGATCCTTTGTGCTTGCTTAGGAATGGCAAGAGACGCTTCTTCCGTGTAAATCGCACCGTTGATTGTTCCGGAAGTTATGAAGGGAGCGCTCATTTCACCACATTCGCAAATCGCCTGCCAGATCAGAAACTTCTTTGCAAATTTCGATAATTTCTTCTTTCGAACATCCTCTGGAACAATGAACTTAGACTTGGCAACAGAACTTTCTTGCCCAGGAAGTTGACAGAAGCCGGCCTCAACGTAAGTTTCGCCATCCATCACGATGCAACACGATTTGGAAAGCAACTTCGTGTAATGTTTCCGAGCGCGGATTTTCGCAGTGATATTTTGCTTTTCATTCCGCATTGGGTGGGTAGGGGGTTCACCTTGTTAACAAGTAACCCAGCACGCTTCATGGTTTTCTGCACAAAACCGACTGACAGCTTGGACTTTTTAGCGACATCTCGAATCGACATGTTTGGACGGTTCTTGAACTGTTGCACCACTTTTCTGGCCATTTTACTGTCCATTGCACCACTGTTACGATCACCTCCTTCCTTCTTTCGGGCACTCAGACGCTCCTTGAAGGTTCTTGTCACACGAGACACAGTTGTATTTGAAATTCCATTTTAGCGATCCATCGGTGGGATGCCTCTGGATTTTGATTGTAAGTGCACAAAATTCGTTCACGGACGATTTCTTGTTTCGACGACATGACTGGAACTACTGTATGAATAACTATGAAACTTGACAAATGCCGTAAACAGGACACTTTGTAAAAGATTTGCCCAAATTTTCAGGTTTTCTACTCCTAACACATCGGTCAATAAGGGACTATTCATAAACCACGTAGACTTTTTTGATAGGAGGGGGGGTCTGACCAAAGTCTACGCTCCATATAAAATTTCAAAATAATGTATTCAGAAAAGTCTTCGAGGGGGGAGGGGGGTCAAGAGATTTTCAAAACTAAGTCTATGTGGTTTATGAACAGGCCCTAAGTCCCAGGCCTAAGTAGGAAAACAACATTTTTTTGCCAAAATTCATTTTTATTCATCAATATAATCTCCTTTTAGAGTGATAAAATCATTCCAACGTTTCTCTAGCTTTTCGATACCACCGGTGTAGAACGATTTATAATTCCTAACCCCCACCCAATTCCTTCCATCAACAAATTCGCCCTTTTTGCGGCTTTTTTTTTTTTCAAAAGCCTTTTCTGGCAATTTTGGCCTTCCAACGACCCACAAACCAATATATTATCGCTTTGATTTTTTTTGCATGTTCCAAGTAGTCAATGAATAAAATTCCATGCGCATCCCAAAATACAGAGGCCATTGCCTTCCCAGCCGATGTTTGATTCCGGAGTGAAGTGGTGAGTCCATGGTTCATCCATTGTGATGTATCGACGCAAAAACTCCTTCTTATTTCGGGTGAACATCTCCAAACAGCTGTTTGAATCATCGACTCGTTGTTGTTTTTGCTCTGGTGTCAGCAAACGCGGCATCCATTTGGAAAACAGCTTTTTCATACCCAAATGTTCGTGTATGATGGTGTAAACACTACCTTTTGATACCTTCAGAGTGTCAGCTATCTCTTGCAACTTCACTTTGCGATTGCCCATGATTATTTTCAGGGTTTTTTTTTTCAATATTTTCCGGAATAACTGCCTCGCTTGGCCGACCTTTCAGCATAATCGGCGTCCGTACAACCAAGTTTGAAATTGGCAAACCGTAGTTTGATGGTTGTTTTCGATGGGGCAGAGTCCGGATAACATTTTTTAAGCCAAGCTTGGGCTTGAACAGTGTTTTTTTCCCATCAAAAAGCAATGATATAAGGTCTGTATCCGCAATAATCCGGACACCTAAAAACATGAATAAAACATAAATTTCGCATTATATTTCCGTCGTAGTTGTTTATTTCAGATTCATGGGATGTGTTTTAACAATTCGTGAAGACAAAACATAGTTATTCGGTATTTGCATAAAATTTTCGAACTTTGTCCGTCCATTAGGGTTTGTACAGACTCTTTAGAAATCGTGGAAGCCGTCTTTGTTCAAATTTGCTGGAAGTGTTCAATGTCTTTGATTCCTTGCTTCTTTCCAGAAAGCTTCCGCTTCATCAGAGCCCAATATCTCTCGGTTGGTTGTAGCTCTGGGCAATTTGGCGGGTTTGAGGTTTTTGGTACAATGTTTACTTGATCTGCTTGGTACCACTCCATCACAGTTTTAGCATAGTGGCATGATGCCGAATCGGGCCAGAACAAAGGGTTTTTTTTTGTGATTTTTGATGAAGGGTAGCAATCGCTTCTGCAGACACTCTTTCTGATAGATCTCCTTGTTGATTGTGCCTGTAGTGACGAAAGATTTACTCTTTTTGCCACACGTGCAAATTGCTTGCCACACAAGGTATTTTTTGGGAAATTTCGATGCCTCCTTCGTTCTGAAATACTCAGCTGTAGCATTTCTGGCCATAGCAGAATAAAAAGCCAGCCCTGGAAGCTGCATGAAATCCTCCAGGACATAAGTTTCATCGTCCATAGCGTCGCATGAAAACTTCGACAAATATTCGCAGTACAAACGTCGAGCCCGTGATTTTGCTGCCAAGTTCTGTTTGTCGTCGCGATTTGGAACTGTTTTTACTTTATACGACTTAAGTCCCAAACGTTGTTTTGATTTTTGGATAAAACCAGGCGACATCCCTATTTTACGAGCCACCGTTCGAATGGAGAGATTTGGGTCGCCATCTTGAATACTAAACATGAAATGTAAACATCAATCATAGTCTTTTTCATCATAGACTCTCAGCTATACCACAGTGAAATCTTTCATTCCTACGTGCAATATTTCAAAAGTTACAATGATTTGAAGGTGTCCGGATTAGTGTGGATACAGACCTTATCAACACACGAAATTGCTTTGAATCCATCGTTTTTAAGAATCACAAAAGTAACGTCACTTAAAGCACTGTAACTCGATAAATAATAAACCAAACGTCATGAAATTTTGACAGTAATTTTTTGAAGGTTTGTACTTTCGAAAAATTATATGGATGTTTTATTAGTGGCACCATCTGGTAGTTAGGCCTAGGACTTATTGACCGATGTGCTACGGTTCAAAAGTTACAGAAGATTTTCTAAAATTCTGCAATTTTCATTTTTCAAAAACCTGTGCAAAACATGGATTTGACATTTGTGGCCAGCGTCTACCTAAAACAATCTAAAGTTGTTCTGATATTCAGGAACATAAAGAAAAGTAATTTTAATAACCGATACCACAATGGCCAAAGAACACCGGATGGCCAACAGCGGATTAGTTTTAAGATTTAACAAATTCAACAAACCATTACAGTCGAACTAAGCCTTACTTATCAATGTTTTATACGAATAAGATCTTATTAAGGATTGAATGTTTGTTGGGATGTGGTTGGCACTATTAGAGCAAATTATTGACTAAGAATCGAAAAAGTAGTATTTTCCAGAAGACAGAGATGCAAAAGCATATTTTATTCGTAAGCTCAAAATTTTGACCCTCTGACGGTAACCTAGAACGAAGAGATTCGACAATTAGTACCAGATATATAGATTGGCAATGTTGGGGTTCATAGAGGTTCATAAACGGACTTTTTTTTTCAAGGAGATCAATGTCGCCATTCAGTGTTAAGAAGAACACTAGGACCTCAAGCCTCTCAACCCGCAAAACAGCCTCGAACCCATCCAAGATTTACCTTGCACTAATCTACATAATCCACACATTACGCGTCCATTTTTGGCAATCGCGCATTGACTTGATGCGGCTAAGCCCGATTTAACGTTTGTGTACCACCAATCACCCCTTCCCTGCCCCATCGTCATCAGCAGCAACGCAGAGAGCGAGACGCAAAATTTGCATCATCATTGCCGTGAATTTGGGCTAAACCATACAGAAATTGATTTCATTTGAAACGGATCCACCACCCCACCCCACCCCTCAGCCACCCAAATCGCTCGCGTAACTCCCAATCCCAAATGCGCAAGATGAAGACGAACAAGAAGACGCACTTCACTGCACCACCTTCGTCATCAAGCCATACACTACACACGATTCTTTCCCTAACACACATACACACACACAAACACACATCCCCCCGTCGTGTTAATTAATCTTCAATACTTTTTTAATTACCAATCAAATTCGGACCAATTCGGGCCGGCTCAAGATCAAATCGCGTCCGTATTTTATATTTTTTTCTCTCTCTTATTGTTGCTGTTTGCGTAATGTTTGAAATTGAAATTTAACACGATCGTCATCGGAGTGTGGAAAGTTTTCAGTTCGATTTGCGCAATATCGAACTTAAATGGGATTTTTTTTTCTTTCTTTTCTGGTGAATTGTTCATTACCCTTGAAGTTACCTGTGGATTTTGATAGTTGCATCGCTTTTCGAACTATCGTTAATTAATAAAACAAACACAGTTTGATGAGAATTGCACGCACATTTTTTTTGTTTCGCGTATTTTTCAACGTTTTTCCTCCATTCGTCTTCGTGCGAAACCCCCGTGAGGAAGAAATCCGGAGGAAAAAACACGAAATTAACATATAATGGTAATTACTTTTATTACCTTCTATTAGTCTGTTTGCCCGGAGTGAGCAGCACACAAAAGATGTTCTCGTGTTGTGCACATTCGTATTTGGAACAAGATTTTCGAATTAGCGCAATTTCACTTAATTGTAGTGAAATATTTTCTTCTGGCCTGTCTCTGCCCACACTTCTGGTGCGGGCAAGCGGGACTTGGCCTCCGTTTGTGGGCAGACCCGTTTGCATGAGCTCAGGAGAGTGCCAAAAACAGATTAAGTGATCAGCAACAATTTGGTCGAGTTTTGACGTGCAGTACCTCAAACCAACCAAATCCGGCGCCAACCGAACCACAGGGAGAGAGGATGTAACGTATTAATAAAAATTGTGATGATTCGCCGTGTTTTTCGAGTAATAAAAATGAAATTAAAATCTCTCGAGCTTGGTCTTCTAGGGTATAGAGAATGGCAAAACCCAGCCAGCCAGCAGCACTCCTAACTGTGGGTTTTGCGTTGGCCGTGGCTGCTGCTGCTGCTGCTGCTGGGAAAGATCCCGAACCGAGCAGCCTGAAACATGTGTAATTGTTTTTTGTCAGTTTTGAACTTCCTGCAACCGCGCACGGCTACGTGAAGTTACTCCGTTGGCCCCCTCCCTCCGCCGAAAAATTATTCACGCCTTAAACGACACGGACAGGCAGACAGACAGATAACCAGGCCCGAGTGTGCGGTTTTTATTGCGCGTTCAAGTCGAGAAAACAATTTCTGTTTTTCATATAAATTATGAGAGCAATTATTATTTGGGGTACACATGAAACAAAACACACACTCGCACTACTCCCTCCCCCTCGTGTTCCACCCTCGTGGGTATATTCGCCCGAGTGCGTCTTACTGGCTTGGTTCCCGCGCGCGGAGCTGCGTCGATCATAGCGTACATATGTTTTCAGTTTATTTTTAAATTTATCTCATTTGCGTGTCACTTGGGGTGCTGTGACTTCGGCGTTTCCCGCCCCGTTTCGCTCGTTCCGTGCAACATGGTTTCGGCGCTCGGCTCATCAAACTTTTTATTCTGTTTTGTATTACAACAACAAGCACCGGGAGCTTGTGGGGGAGGTGGCGTAGTAAAGTCAAGATGCCGTGAAGTACCCACTCTTCGGGCAAGAACGTTCGATCGGGCTAGAAGATGATTCGGCTTACTTAGTTGCAGTGTGACGCAGTGATACTGGGTTAGAGCTCTTAGGCGTCGAAATTATTCGTGTCGTTGGGAGTTTCTTCTTTATTGGTGCGTCTAATTACAGGGTCATTCAATTTGAAGTAGTTCTTAACGTTGAAATTTTTGCGGAAGTAAGGTTTCCGTAACTCTTTTGTTTGATTTTTTTTTCAACGTCTTAGAATATTTCAAAACATCTGAGCAGTCCAAGTATGTTCTTGAATTATTTTTTGAATTTTAAGAAGAATATAGAATCAGTAATGTTTGGTTCCCATGTATATCTAATGCATCGAATACATACACACAGAAAAAATAATGAATTTTAACAGGCGTGTAAAATTTCCCCTCGCCTAAGCCAAAGGAGGCGTACATGGAACTGAAAAACTTCATAAAATTAGCTTCTTTTGACGCAACCGTAAACTATCTCTCAATAATGGTTTAAATTAACTAACTAGCTGGTAAAAATATCTACATGATGCAGACCATATAAAGCGAACATTGGGTAAATTTATTGCTGTTTCGATCAGATAAATAAAAATAGATAATCGTGCTATTATTTGTCATTGAAGTTTATTTCATTACAAGTTACCTAGTGCATCGTTATGCGATTCCAACGCTTTTCCTCCGACGATAGGGTTAACGTTCAAATCAAAAGAAAAATCGATTTTTGGTTGACGGATTTTCCAGCGTTCAACCACCGACGCAATGCATGGAATTTCCGAGGACCTAAGGCCGAATCTGCTTTTGTAAACTAACACTTTATTCGCCGATTTCACTCGAATATAAGCACACTTCCAAAAATTAACATTTTTGGAATTCCTTTTTGATTTTGGTAGATTATGTTTTTGAAATTCAACTAATTTTCACGAGAAATCAGCGATTGAAATATTTGTTTACAAAAGCAGATTCGGATTTCTTCTGAAGTACTTGGATTTCTTCTGAAGTACACGCAGAAAAAATACCGCCATAACAAACATATTCCAGATAAATCCAATCATAAACTTAGTTTTTCTGGCCGCAAACATAAACTTGCGTTATTTCAAACACATTCTATGTTTAAACCCAAGTGACAGCGATGTTTGAAATAAAAATCATATTATATTTATCTTAAATATATTAATGATAAAAATAAACGTACAAATTTTGAATTTCACTTGTTGCATTCTAAATTTATTTTATTTATTCTATGAATCTTGGTAATTTTAATTCTGCATTTGGCTTGAATGCTAAGCGGTTCCAGGTTCAAGAAGTTTGCTCAGAGTTTCACTACTGGAATCGAGCAAATAACCTTCAAATAAATGTGACGATTGGCTCATGTCGCGAACGTCGAAACTTTGCCTCGGCCTCACGTTCTCGAGAGCGAAGTACACGCTCAAATTGACCTACCCGATGAATGTATTGTTGAAATTAACATGCCTTGAATTTGATTTAAAAATTGTTATTTTCATTCGAAACATGCTTTAAATGATTCTTATGGTTCAAGTTGAACATCGATATTTTTAATTTAATTGGACGAAATTTGTATCCCTGTACTGACATTTACCGGCCGAGTGCACCCTTGTTGCCGTGGACAAGCGATATCCTGCGGCGTCCTCCAGTAAAACAGCACACAACACACCTATGCTCCGTTGCATTTCGTCGCTTCAAATTGGCCGTCATAGAAGCAAGTGGTTTCAAACAATTTTTTCACCCACCACAGAGTTGCTTTTTTACTCAACACAGGTTAAAAAAAATTAAGTTCTTTTTTCCCAACCTGTAGGTAATGTATACATTACTCAACCGTTTAGTTAAAATGAACCAACGGAGCACATGAATTCTACCTAATATGACACTATTACGCATTTACTTAAGTTGAAGTAGTTTAAACTCAATTTTTCAATGCTTTTCATTTTCCGTGTAAACAACGAAATGGTTTTCAATCTTTCATGCACCATACAACAATGTTTGCAATATTTCATGCAACAGGCTAGATTCAGGCGTTATCTGGCTTAACTTTACATAAAATATCCCATTATTTTCTGCCAAATCTAGCATTCCCTTTATGTGCATTAGATAACGCAGAAAATTCAATGTTTCTTTTTATCTGTGTACAGTGTTAGAATATCATATACAACTTTTATCTTACATTACTTAAAAGCGTAACTTAACTTTGAAATTCTACTAACGGAATGAAATAACATGGCGCAGGAGTCTAGCATAATTCTACATGATTGCTGGAGTAATCTAGTATTCGCTGATTTTGCGTTGGCCAAAACATATGCAATTTTCTGATTTCGGTTGCTCTTCAGTGCCTAAGTGTTAATAACCTCGCTGAAAAGTTTCGTTTTATAGTAAAACTCTTGTTTACTATATATATCAGCACAGATAAAAAGAAACATTTAATTTTCAGTGTTATTTAAAACACATAAAAGGAATGCTAGATTTGGCATAAGTTAATGGGATCTTTCATGTAAATTTAAACCAGATATTCGCTGGAATCAGGTCTGTTGTATGGAAAATTGCAAATAATGTTGTATGCTGTATGAAAGATTGCATACAATTACGATGCTAAGGCTTCCTTACGCTTGAAATTAATCGAGGGTAAATTTTACGCGTTGGTTAAAATTCATTATTTGAGTAACAACAAGGTAAGAGTTGCGCTAAATACTTTTAGAACTGACATAAATTATATGAGCTTTATATTTGCCACATCAAGTGCTAAAATGGCTCGAGACAGTCTTGAAATGGAACTTCGAAAGAAAATAAGGAGTGTATCGAAAATAAGCTATCCACAAACTTTCTTTCAAATTATGTTGAAAACCGATATTTTATTCATACAAAAAATTGATCCTTTATTGTACGAGGTTAAACTTGAACATAATGAAGACCGGATGAAATTTAAGTTATTCCTTCACGAATTTTCGAACTTCGGATCGAATGCTCTTAATCAAGTTCCGGACAAGTGTTGCATCGCATTTTTTGGACGCTTGAGCCCAAATTTTTTTGAACTCCTGCATGTTCGCAGCTGTCATACCAGTCTTCTTGAAGACCCTCTTCACGATTGCCCAGTAACGTTCGATGGGTCAAAGCTGAGGGCAATTTGGTGGATTGATCTCAACGAAATCTATACCCTTTTTCGCAAGCCAATTGAGAGTGGTTTTGGCATAGTGAGCCGACGCTAAACAGTGGAGGTGTACTATGCTTCTTATATAAAGGCAACAATCTCTTCTGGAGACACTCAGATCGATAGATTTCCGCATTTATAGTTCCGGTAGTGTAAAAAATGGTTGACTTCAAACCACAGGAACATATTGCTTGCCATACCAGTACCTTTCGACCGAATTTCTTCCCTTGATTCGACCTGTCCGCATCGCTCACATCCTCTCCAACGACGGCAGTAAAGTATTGTGGACCTGGAAGGGTTTTTGAGTCCTCCTTTACATAGGTCTCATCGTCCATCAAAACGCATGCATCCGGACGCTGCAAATGACGCGAATACAATTTCTGGGCCCTTGTTGCTGCTCGCTTCTTCTGTTCTGCACTTTGTTTCGAGATTTTTTGCTTCTTGTGCTGGATCATTCCGACACTCGTTCCTGCTTTTTTGGCCAAATCACGTATTGACATTGATTTGTTCTTCATGATTAGAGATACCACTTTCTGCTCCAGTTTCGGGTTGGAAGAACCGGGTTTTCTGCCTCTTCCTGGTAGCTCATCTAAAGAATAGTGTTCCCCAAACTTATTAATGATGGTTTTAACACTCGCATGATGAATTCCAAACCGCTTCGCCAATTTTCGCATAGTAATACCCTTCTCACTTAGCCATGTGTCCAGAACCTTAATTTTCACTTCCTTTTCAATACGCGACATTTTGAAAACGCAGAATTTGAACCGCACAAACAAGTAAACAAAAGAACGCTGACAGTCAAACGCACAGCATGCAGTGTTCAGAGCATAAAACACCATCACAAATACATGCGTACAACGCAAATGTATGCGGATAGCTTATATTCGATACACTCCTTAATCGAAGATTGCGTGGTCGGAATGTCACAAACCAACCTTTGTAACAAATACAAATTGTAAAAATCCACATCAATACTCAATGTCAATCAATGTTCCAAGTTTCAACCTGAAAATTTGCCGCGGATCGTCAAGAGACGACTCGATGATTGCAGGAAGCATCAAGAAAGATCCCTTCAACTTGAAGATTCGAAAGGAATTACAGCTGCCTGTGTGGAACCGGACAATCATGTTGCGGCCAGATTATTTTTCCGGCGTCCTGTGAAGAGGCCTCTGAAAACCCAAAAGAAACGGCTTAAATCGTACAAAAAAAAAAAACCGACCATCAGATTCTGAAACAGGCCGTTGGAGATGTTGTTAATAAATAAAAATGTCCTTTCGCCAAGCGGCTGTGCAGTATGGCATCAGCTATTCCGTGATTCTCTGGCATGCTAAGAAAGGAAACATCATCAAACCTCAGTGCTAACAAACCGGCTTGACTACACCAGATGAAACTTTGCTTGTTGAAAGGCTGAAACTATGCTCTGAATGAGAATATACCGTTGAAACTCTGATGTTACGCCTCATAATTAAAGATTATTTGGATAGAACGGGAAAGAAAACTTCAACCTTCAAAGGGAACTTACCAGGACCGGAATTTGTTTATTCTTTTTTTGAAAAGGCATAAGCAACAGTTATCGTACAGGATGTGTCAAAATATTAAACGGAATCGATCTGCTGTTTCACACATAATATGATCAACGACTACATTGACAGATTATGGGTTAAGCTCCAAGATGTACCACCTTCGAATATTGTGAACTATGACGAAACCAATCTATGCGATGACCCAAGGAAAAGGAAGGTATAACCAGACGTGGCTGCAAATATCCGAAACGGGTAATTAACGAAAGCATCGGTATCGGTGATGGTACAATATTACCCCCGTATGTTGTTTATAAATCAGTTCATATGTATAACACATGGACTGAAGGAAAACCACCACGCGCCAGATATAGCCGTTCGAAATCGGGTTTGTTCGAAAGTTCTTCTTTCGAAGACGGGTTGTCACCATTGCTATTCCCTATTTAAAGGAGCAAACGGGAAACGAATTTTGATTGGAGATAATCTTGCCTCACATTTAACACTATTAAGGTTATTGAGCTGTGTTCCAATAACGACATCAGTTTGATCTTCCTCGCAGCCAACTGAACGCGCTTGACACAACCATTAGATTTGGCATTTTTTCGTCTTCTAAAGACTGCTTGGCGTGTGATTCTTAAGCAATGGAAACACTCGCAAGGGAAATACGAAGCATCTCGACCGAAAGACAAATTTCCAAGGCTCCTGAAACAACTGATGGATGAAATCACGGTTCAAGGACCAAACAATGTTCAAGCTGGGTTCAAGAAATGTGGAATCATACCGTTAGATGGATCGCCAGTGTTACAGATGTTGCCCAAAGCGCCAACCCCAGAAGATGGACGCAAACTTGACGAAAGTTTGATTTCCTTGCTTCGTGATGCTCGGTATGGACCAACCAAAACGTCTACTACCAGAGATAAACGGACAAAGATCCCTGTACTACCAGGGCAAAGTGTTACCGGAAGCTCAAATGTCGTTTTTGAATATCCTGAACCGATTGGAATAATCAACGCGGCATTGATTACGCCCAATATGGATATTGATAAGGACAACACTAGACCATATCCTTTTATTATGTTTACCTACAGGAAAAATTAAAAAAGGACCACATTTTCTTGCGCTTTGTTGATGTTTGACTTTTTTTTCGATTATTATTATTTTGGTTGTCTTTTACTTAATAGTACTGAATTTCTTCATAAACACTAGAAAAAAAACGGTTTACTGATAAGACCGTCCATTAAGTATGTCACGCAAAAAGTGACTTTTTATAACCCTCACCGCCCCCCTTGTCACGTTTTTTGTATGGACCTTCAAGTTTTTTTGTATGGATTGTCACGTTTTCCCAAACCCCCCCACCCACTTACTGCGTGACATAATTAATGGGCCTTCCCTAAGTGGCAACATTTTATGTAATAAAATTAGCACTTAGTCATTGCTTCCAAATAACAGTGCTAAAAATACTACAGGATGTTGATACCCAAGTTTGAGAGTACCTAAATTTTCTTCAGAGTCCAACGCTTTTTTTTACGCGTACAAATATGTTGTAAAGTGTTTCTATTCGCCCCATTTTACGGTGTGTTTTCACTTCTTATGGAACAATTTAGTCTTGTATTAAATATCAGATTCTTGAAAATTGATGGACAATGTTCTGATTTTCCTTATTATCTCCTGAATGGAAAGAAGTCCTCAAGAAAGATTCAGGTGGATGGAATTAAATTTCGTTTATATTACGGAATCGAAAGTAGGACTAACGAATCTATTCGTTGTTATCTGCAACGAAACTGATTTGTACTATTTATTGAGCTACCTTCATATTCAATGCCACACGCGAAACTCTCAAAAGCACGAAGCATTCGTTGACACAGAAAAAACATTCGTGCGAAAACAATTCAAAGAGCTACGAATATTTTGGTACATATAAAAAAAAACGTCTCTCTGGTGGTTGCATGCATGATCGACAGATCTACTTTGTCGACTCGAAATGTAATTGAGAAAAAAACGCGACCACGAGGAGTTGTTGAGCGTTTCTCTGACGTGGGGTTCAATCCTGTATTTTTTTCAGGGAAGAGCTGCTCTTGAATCCGTGGTTGATCTCACTGGGCCATGGTGACTCGTGAGAAGTCACTTGATTAATAAGTATGAAGTTAAAACTCTTGACAGCACTTTAATTTTTATTTTGAGATACCTCAATGATTCTCGCCCAACTCAATAGCAACACCAACATATAGGAGTACGATAGAAGACAAGCAGCGATTGGCTGGTCTTCACGAAATTCACTTCGTGCATTGTCCCAAAAGGTGCAATGGTAGAATTTCACCAGATGACAAGTAATAGGAATGTTTCATAAAATTTACGAGACAATTGTTCTTAGTACAAAATCCATGTTTACGAAACGAGTGAAAGCTAATTTACGAAAATGATTTTATAACGTATTTTATTTCAGTGTAAATACTTCAACTTACTAAAGTATAGAATCCGATTGTACTTGTCATACAATAACATTAATTCAAAAATAATGCAGCCAACGCAAGCTTACAATCAGTTACTGTTAAAGTGACTCTAGCGACTCTAGAGTCAGCAATAAACTAATGGCAATAAGCTTGAATAGCCAAGAAAATAAGATTCCAGCCTCAATATTCATCTTCAACAAACCATTGCTATCGATTGCTGTTCTTCAAAAATGTTTTAACCAGCTTCCCGATCAATACTCACTCTTCGTCCAAACGCAATCTCTACATGCACAAAATCCAAGCGGAAAACTTCTATTAAAATGCATTCACAGATTAATATTTATTCTGTTCCGCATTGTATACTCTCCCATCAACCGAAGCCCACATCCCCTCACCCCATTCGCTGACAGCAACTACAATAACAACGAAAAAACATTCCCAAAACTCTTCTAAATGTCCACATCGTCTGCCGTACTCCACCGTACCCAGTTTGCACTCATACATTCCGAGCCAGCTCGCTCTCGTTAAAAGGCATTAATCTTTATTATTTTGATCTAGACACACCAACACCAACACCATATTCCACACGTTCCAAATTGTTGGCGAATTGACCTCTCCCCTACCTCCCTTCCAGATACCAACCCTCTCCGTCTTTGTCATTGCCACCTTGCACATCCCCTTCCCTCACCCAACGACAAACAGTGCAGTTGTGTTGGTGGTACAATCACAAAACTACCATCACTATGTTCTATTCTCTATACACTCACCACCCCCCGAGCTCCGAGTCAAAGATTGCCATGAAATTTGAAACTTTACTCTCTTGCTCTCGCTGTTTGAAATGTCCAATTCCTGTCGGTTGTCCGGAGCATATATTTAAGTGTATAACCATGCAAGTGCAATTTTATGTAGAAACAATAAAAACTACCGGCACGGTGGATTGGAATTTGATTTTAAGGCGGTCAATAGGTGGTTTCTTACAGCTATCTCTAAATGTTCGATTGTCTTTATAATAGATCAGTTGTTCTCAACGCATTCCACTGTGCACATGCAATCATGCCAGCGCCTGCGTTTTCCTGGTTCTAGAAAACACCCTACTCCGCCAAACTCCCACCCTCAAATGTCAAATTCGGCACCGAAAATGCACCACTACTGTACCATTCATCTCTCGCTCACTCGCACTCAATAACAATGACAATAATAATAATAGCACCCACCGTGTGCATTAGTATATGTCCAGAATATTAATCAAATGTTTGCACCCTTTTTCTTTTCAATTGCAGATTCCGTCCGTTGTTTTCCGTAGAAACGCTCCGACCGGAGATAGAACCAGAGAGATAAAGAGAGCCGCCTCGCTTCAACAGCACAACCGCAAGAAATATGGATTTCCAACGAATGCTTAAATGATCTCAAACCAAAACAAAGAAAGAAAGCAAACTACTACCTCTCAGGAAAACAAAACTTTGAACACTGTTAAAATATTGCAAAAGAGCAGAGCAAAGAGTTACTCATCGTTAAGGACAAGCGCCCACCTGTGTTTCGAGTTTCCCCTAGTCCTTCTCACACCCACCACGACGCTAAAAATAGAAGTATAGCGGCAAAACAAGTCGGTCCCGATGTATTGAATGACGACAGCAACTGTCGCGATTCAGCAGAGTGAGAATTTGAGTCGATTTCCGACTCCAACTACTCCAGCGCCCCATCAGTCGACGTCGGCGTCGAGGACGACGCCGTCGACACCGTGGATCACCCTCGCCAGGATGAATGAAACGCAGCAAATGCACGCCACGGACAGCAGCCAGCAGAGCAACACCAGCTTACACAACAACAACAACAATAATAACAATAGCAGCAGCACTGGCAAGAACCGGAGTAGCAATAGCAACAGCGATGCCAAAATGGACCACCACTTTCAGTTATTGCAGAGGGAACGCGAGCAGCAGCGAGAACGAGACCAGCAACAACAGCAGCAACAGCATCAACAATCATCGTCATCGGCATCGGCGACGATGTCGCAAAGTCAATCTCACCACCAGCAGCAGCAGCAGCAGCACCAGCGAGACCAGCATCAGCGAGAACATCAACATCGGCCGTTCTCGCCGACGCCCTCCGAGCAGCAGCAGTATGCACTCAAATGGAACGACTTCCAGTCCTCCATCCTGTCGTCCTTTCGGCATCTGCGGGACGAGGAGGACTTTGTCGATGTGACGATTGCCTGCGAGCAGCGATCGTTCACCGCCCATAAGGTGAGTTGTGACGGTGACCTCCTAATAACCCCCTAGGTTGCTCTTTTGCATGATTGCCATCCGTGATTGGTGGTTTGGTTAGAGTTATGGCGGATTTCCATGGCAGATTGACAGCTATTGAGATTCATATAGATCGGAAGATGATGATGCCATTCGAAATTGTCGCAAACATTGAGGTTTTTGAGTGAGTTGAATAATACGCTTTGTAAAACGGTACTTAAAGGAAATGTCCAATCACCATCTTCACGACGAATGAAACATCGCCAACAGCTGAAGCAACAATCTGCTATACATCCTACGGGTTTCTACTCGATAATCCCATTAACTAACTTTTACTCCAGCCACCCTATGATAAAAACACCTCCAACCCCCACTCACTCCATCCATCCTTCGCAGGTCGTCCTGAGTGCGTGTAGTCCCTACTTTCGCAAGCTGCTGAAGGCGAATCCCTGCGAGCATCCGATTGTCATCCTGCGTGACGTACGCTCCGAGGACATCGAAAGTCTGCTTAGGTAATGGCCGTCGCCCGCTCGTTTATCACTCGGTGTGGAAAACTAAACTAATTAATCCATTTCTATCCCTTTCGTGTCTCGCCCTCGCGCTCAATTCTTCAAAACACATCAACAACAGATTTATGTACAACGGCGAGGTGCACATCGGACAGGATCAATTAAGCGATTTCCTCAAAACGGCACAATTGCTCCAAGTGCGGGGGCTGGCAGATGTGACGAACCCAGGCCGAACGTCCACCGGCGGCGCCTCAGCGCTAAATTCCTCCTCGTTATCGACACCTGCTGTTCAGGAGCTAAAAGCATCACCCGTAATAAAATTCAAATTAAACCCAGGCTCACGATAATTAATCCCTCTTGTTTTTCCCTTCCCCCCCTTTCGCTTACTTTTTCTTATCTCGGAAATTGGGAACGCAACCGTCCCTTTCTCCCCCCGTAAATAGACTTCATCGTCATTACCATGGGAACCGCCGGAGGATGGTGGCGCAGTGCCACCGCCGCAGAAGCGTACCAAAAGTTCAGAACTGTACCGCAAACAGCACGGGCTCAGTCCGGAGGACCCGATCCCGCTGGAGCATTACCCCATCGGACAGCACCCGTTAACCCGCGAACGTTCCAAGGACAAGAGCAAGGACCTCCGAAGTGGCACCAGCATAGCCGGCAGTGACTTTGATGTGCGCGATCGGGACCGCAGTCTGGAATCGCATCGCGAATCGCTACTATCACAGGTACTGGAAGGCGGACCTACCCTGTCTGTGCCATCGGTAGGTGTTGCTGTGCGTAGTCTCCACACGCGACGGAACCCAAACTAACACTTCTCCTCCCTCCGTCAAATCCAGAAACATCCCGACCTGCAGTCGCTCCAGAATGCCATCAGCGGCGAGGACTCGAACAGCAGCGACACGGCTGCGTCCGATCACGGCGATGACATCGAAGGCATCAACGGCAACGTCGAACACACCCGCCCGTCGTTTCCATTCCTCGGCCTGCAGGGCATCCCCGGGCTGATACCCGGCCCGTCCGGCATGCATGGGGACAACTTCGGTGAGTACCAGCTCAGTTACTGGCTTAATTTCGGTTTTGTTTCCTGATTTGGCTCGTTAGTTTTAGGGAGTATCTCCACTAATAACCTTTTGAGTTCTAAAACTACCTCTTTATCAGTAGGCTTGGTTTGAGTTAATCCACTGTCTTTATTTCCTAAATAAAATCAACAACAAGAACAGAAAAAAAAACAAAAACTAATATTTGAAAAATCAGAGTTGTTTGCATTTAGGGTTTTGTCCGTTTGTCTGTGATTGGAAATTTGGAATTTGAACAAACGAGTAAACTAGAGGCAGTTGTATTTCCCGTTGATGCGTTCCGATTTAGGTAGATTTGCTGTTGCGATTTGAATAACCATCCGGATTATGCGAGTGTGTATTGTATACTGATGACAATTGTTGTAGTAGTTAAGGACTTTGACTTGAATGACGTATGGACCAATTGAAAGAAATAGATAATCGACGGATAACGGTTAACTATAACTATCGAAAGGGAAATGGGTGGGGAAGGAGGGTTTATTTCTCGGAGAAATTCTAGCTTTGTGTTGAATTGAATATAAAAATCTATTCAAACGTATGCTGCTTAAGAGATTGTAAGAAAAAGCCATCTACCGGGATCCGTAAACGTCATAGAAGTTAGCTTGTTTGTTTTTGAGACAAGTTCTGTCTTTATAAACAGTTTGGAAGAAACGTGTAATTTCCTGCGTTAGCTAATGCACTTGTATGTAATGCTATATTTGGCATTAATTCATGGGCTTTTATGTAAATTTAAGCCAGATATCATCTAAATCAATTATGTTGTACGATTCAATTTTTTTTTCTGTGTAGTTCTTCTGAACACTTCTAAGATTTCTTTAAACTTTTACGAAAAACTCTTGCTTCTTTCTTACAAACCATGGCACTTTTAGGATTTCATTAAATCGCTTAGAATTTCGAAAATCTGCCCTAAAACTCAAGAAACTTCTCCCAGCCTCCACAGTAGTTTCGCAAGACTTCTATTGAGCTTTGAATTTACCTGGACCGTTCTGCATTACTTTTGGACTTCTCTTGAATCAATCAAACATTTTTAATTTAACGCCAGGGATGTTTCGCTAGGTTGCTGTTTGATATTCTGGGACTCAAGTGAAGTTCATCTGAACTTTTCCAGAGTTACTTAGATACTTTCTTATGAGTGTCAGGCACTTCTTTTGGAGATTCTCTGGAAGTTCTTAAAACTTTAAGCCTCTCTAGAATTTTTCCAGAACTCTCTCACGAACTTTTTGGAAAGATTTCAGGAAATTTTCGGAACAATCACAAGAACATCCCTGATTCCTTCGAGGACTTTTTGAAATTTCCTCAGAAACTTTCCGGAACTATCTTCAGGATTCTAAAGCTTCTCAAATTCACCTCGGAATCTCTACAAGAGTTTTTGTGTAGATCTTCAGGAGCTTTTATGAAGATATTTTCTGTAGCTCCTTTGATACGTCTCTTAAGGTCAGAAATTCCTAATGATTTTGACTGAAGCACCCCGAGGAACTTGTTTGAAGCTCTTCAACCATGAAGCACTTCAAGAATTCAAGGAGCTCATAAACTTTTCTGAACTTCAGTGAATTTTCCGGAGTAATGGAGGAATTTATTTGAAGCATCTCAGGAACTTTTCTGAAGGTGATTTTGTGAAAAAAAAAATTCAGTCAATTGAATTGTATAGAACCGACTTCATTTAGGAACCCTTTATCCACAGCTGATTAAGAAGTAGTATGAAGATCTTTTCAAGTACATGTTTAAAGCTCTTCAAGAGTCCAAATTACCCATGAAGGTTTCTGGAGAACCACATGAACTTGTTCGAAGTTCTTTAGGAAATTTTCTGCAGTAAGTGAAGCTTCTAAAGAAGCTCAAGAGCTTTCATGAAGATCTCCAAGAACTTGAATTGAGCTGTATTGACTTTATTTGGGAGCTTTTTTGACTCAGCTGAAATCCTCAGAAAATTTTAAAAAGTAAATGGTATATTTTGAAGGGCCTCACGTATTTTTCAGAACCCTTCTCAGAAACTTTTCGGAAAGATCTCAGAACAGGATAAACAGGAACATTTCTGAATATTTTCAAGAACTTTTTGAAAATTCCTCGGAAACTTTCCAAAGTTAAGTTCAGGATTTTATCGGACGCTTCTCAAAATGTTTGTTTTGTTTCTTGATTATCGAGATTTTCAGCCTCAGGCTGGTTCTTCTCCCGTCGTAGTCACTCAAACACCGCTTTTGGGCATATTCGTAACTTGTCCGGGGGTGAGATTTGAACTCGTGACTTAGGCGTGAGAAGTATGGATGTTTACCACTACGCCGGGGTTGCCCCCGCTTCTCAAAATCTCCTCTAAATATCTACAAGAGTTTTTGTGCAGACCCCTAGGAGCTTTTATAGACGTCTTCAAGAACTTTTCAGTAGCTCTTAAGGAATGTTTCTAAGGTTCGGAAATTCCTAAGAACATTAACTGAAGCACACACCTTCACAGAACACTTCTTCAGAAAATTTTCTGGAGTAACGCAGAAATTTATTCAAATTATCTCAAGAACTTTCCTGAAGGTCTGCAAAACCTTTTGAGTTAATTTTCAAGCACATCAATTGTATTAATTTGCCTTAATTGTGAAGCCTTTCATCCTCAGCTGCCCATGAACATTTATGAAGATCTTTTCCAGACCTCAAGAGCCCGAATTTCCCATTAACTGTTAACCTCATGACCCAAGCAACACACTAGTATTATAACGGTTGAAAATACTTTTATATGACTAGATTTGGTTACATAGAAGTTTACTCAACATAAAATCATGAAGATGTGTTACTCGGGGAAGTTATTCGAAGTTCCTCAGGAAATTGGCTGTACTAACAAAAGCTTCTAAATAAATTCCATTCTTGTTTTTTAGCCTTCTCAGGAGGTTGAACTAATTCGTGTTGACTTTATTTAGGAATTTTTATATCCCTAATTCCCCATTCCAGTGAAAACCTTCCGGCACTTGAATTGTATTAAATTGACTTCATTACCAATCCTTTGTCCTCAGCTGCTCATGAACTTTTATGAAGTTTTTTCTCAATAAGTTTTCTGAGCCACTTCAAGGACCCGTATTCCTCATGAACGTTTCTGAGGGAACTCATAAACCTATTGGAAGTTCCACAGGAAATTTCCTGTACTACCTAAAGCATCTAAAGAAAATCCATTTTGGTTTTTAAACATCCTCAGGAGCTTTCATGAAGATTTTTATGAACTTCAATTGAGTTGTATTGCCTGTATTTAAGAGCTTTTCTGGCCTGAAAATTTTCAGAAACTTTTCTGAGGAACTTAAAAGTACTGATTTTTTTTTTGGAGGACCTCATGAACTTTTCCAAACATTCCTGAACATCCTTTAACAAATTCAAGTCTTGCTTCGAAACTCTTCAGAAGATCCTCAAACAAGTACTCTGATGCTGCTTTGGAGATTTTTAAAATTGTATTAGAAAATTTCAGAATTTTCTTAGGACTTTTTCTGAGAAACTAATCCCCTAAGAAGCGAATCTCCTTAGAAACTTGTCTGTGACTATCCTCAGGAACTTGCATCTTAATAGATTGAAGTTATTCAAGAATTTTTCGAGGCACTTCAAAAACTGAAATTCTTCATGATCCACTCATGAATATCCACAAGCCATATTCAAAATTCCTTAGGTACAATTGAAAAGATCCTTAGAAACAGTTTCGGAGTTCCTCAAATTTTCATTTGAATCCTGAGGAACTTTTTCCAACCTCTTGAAGAGATTTGATGTAGATCTTCAAGCACTCAAGTTCATTAGGGACTTTTCTAATGCCCTTAAAGTGCTGAAGTTGCTTAGAAAATTTTCTTTTGATCGAACTGGAGGAACAATGTTGGAGCACTCCAATAACTGAAATCATCCATGAACATGTCTGAAAGACCGCGTTTCAGGGTTCCTTAAAACACTTTTCTGAAGCTCTCCAGGAGCTATCAAGAAGACCTTCTAGACATTTGCTGAACGCTGTAACTATTCTAAGGTTCCTAAAAAGTTGCAATTTCTTGGAGTCCTTTCCGAAGGAACTTGGGAAAAATTGTGAAGAGCTAAGAGAGGACATTTGTGAATTTCGGCAAGAACTTGTCTGTATTTTCTCATGAACTTTTACGAAGTTCTGCAGGAAGCTTTATTGAGGCAGTCAGGATTTTATCCGGAGTTCCTCAAGAACTCTTCGGAGTCACTTCAAGAACATTCCTGAATACTCACATGAACTTTCGGAAATTCCTCAGGTAACTTTCAAAAGTTCCTAAGAAACTGTCCTTCAATTCCTGAGAATTTCCTCAAGAAAAACGAATAAATAAAACTTTTCTCTTGCTCTCTAGGAGGGTAGAAGGGTTCCATGTACTTTTCCTGAAGCTATGAGGAACTATAAATAATTTCCTTAGACATTTTTCGGAAATTCTTCAGAAAGAATTCAGAAGTTTTTCAGGAGATTTTCTGAAGTTCTCCAGAACTTTTGAATAGATTTCCAGAATACCAGAATCTTTTCTGAGCCTCTTCAAAAACTGATATTTTTAGTTGTTCTTCTGAAGGACCTTTATCTTTTCTGTCATATCCTCAAAAAAATTTTGAGGTATCTCTGGACTCTACTTAACTTCCATTTCTTCTCAGGCACTTTTTTGAATTTGAAAACATTCAGAAAATTTTAATTTTTAATGGATTTTAAAAAGTTTTGAAAATTTTCAGAAATTTCTCAGAAAGATTTCAGAAGTTCCACAGAAGCTTTCCTGAACCCTTCGAGAAGCTTTTGTGAAAATGTTTATAAACCTTTCTGAAGTTCCTCAAGTACTGTTTTGAGCCTCTTCAAGAATTAATTTTTTTTTCAGAAACATTTCTAAAGGACCTCAGGAACCTTTTCATATTCCCTTATTAACTTTTTTGAAGTTCCTCAGAAAAAATGTTCATGCCTTCCAGGAACTTACTTCAAGCCGAAACATCTTCGATGAATTGAATGAAGTTTTCTAATTCTCTTAAAATATGTGTCTGTAGGAACTAAAGAAGGACATTAGGAACTTTTCTGGGCTTTTTGAAATTTGTATGTAGATCATCATATTAATTTTTTTTAGGGTTTTCTCAGAACCTCTCCAGAAGCTCTTGTGGATATTTCCAGGATTGTTTTCTGCAGTTCAATTGGAACTTTGTGGAGATTTTTCAAGAACTGAAATTTCTCTGGAAATGTTCCGAAGGGTCTTTTCTGAAGGAAAATGTCTGCATTTCTTCATGAATGCTCCGTGATTTCCTCTGCAACTTTTTAGACCCCCTCAAGATGACTAATTTCTATGCGACTGACAATCATGCTGAAGTTCTGCAGACATTTTTTTAGGTTCCTTGAAACTTTTCTGAAGTTAAATGAATCACTATTATCCCGAAATTTTTAGTTTTAGATTTTATATTAAGTTTCTAAGCATTAAGGAGTGTATCGAAAATAAGCTATCCACAAACTTTCTTTCAAATTATGTTGAAAACCGATATTTTATTCATACAAAAAATTGATCCTTTATTGTACGAGGTTAAACTTGAACATAGTGAAGACCGGATGAAATTTAAGTTATTCCTTCACGAATTTTCGAACTTTGGATCGAATGCTCTTCATCAAGTTCCGGACAAGTGTTGCATCGCATTTTTTGGACGCTTGAGCCCAAATTTTTTTGAATCCCTGCATGTTCCCAGCTGCCTTACCAGTCTTCTTGAAGACCCTCTTCACGATTGCCCAGTAACGTTCGATGGGTCGAAGCTGAGGGCAATTTGGTGGATTGATATTTTTCTCTACGAAATCTATACCCTTTTCCGCAAGCCAATTGAGAGTGGTTTAGGCATAGTGAGCCGACGCTAAATCCGGCCAAAACAGTGGAGGTGTACTATGCTTCTTATATAAAGGCAACAATCTCTTCTGGAGACACTCAGATCGATAGATTTCCGCATTTATAGTTCCGGTAGTGTAAAAAATGGTTGACTTCAAACCACAGGAACATGTTGCTTGCCATACCAGTACCTTTCGACCGAATTTCTCCACTTGTATCGACCTGTCCGCATCGCTCACATCCTCCCCAACGACGGCAGTAAAGTATTGTGGACCTGGAAGGGTTTTTGAGTCCTCCTTTACATAGGTCTCATCGTCCATCAAAACGCATGCATCCGGACGCTGCAAAAGACGCGAATACAATTTCCGGGCCCTTGTTGCTGCTCGCTTCTTCTGTTCTGCACTTTGTTTCGAGACTTTCTGCTTCTTGTAGGTCTTCAGGTGGTTTCGCCTCTTGATACGCTGGATCATTCCGACACTCGTTCCTGCTTTTTTGGCCAAATCACATATTGACCTTGATTTGTTCTTCATGATTAGAGATACCACTTTCTGCTCCAGTTTCGGGTTGGAAGAACCGGGTTTTCTGCCTCTTCCTGGTAGCTCATTAAAGAACAGTGTTCCCCAAACTTATTAATGATGGTTTTAACACTCGCATGATGAATTCCAAACCGCTTCGCCAATTTTCGCATAGTAATACCCTTCTCACTTAGCCATGTGTCCAGAACCCTAATTTTCACTTCCTTTTCAATACGCGACATTTTGAAAACGCAGAATTTGAACCGCACAAACAAGTAAACAAAAGAAAGCTGACACTCAAACGCACAGCATGCAGTGTTCAGAGCATAAAAAACCATCACAAATACATGCGTACAACGCAAATGTATGTGGATAGCTTATATTCGATACACTCCTTAATGGACCTATTTGTAGATCTCATTGATTCATTTAAGTTTCTTAAGTTTCATCAAGATTCTTATGACATTTTATAACGTGTTTGAATGATCTCAAAAAGGCCTGTTTTGAAGATCACGATCATTTTCCATGTTTCTCAGACATTTTTCTGAGGGATCTCAATTTCCTTAGGAAAGCTCCTATGGAGGAGTTCATAAGTTCCTAAGGATTTTTTTCAAAAGCCCATCAAAAACTCTTGTAGAGATTTTCACAATTGTTCTCTGTAGTCCATTTGAAGCATTTGTGAGACTTGTCAAGAATTGACTTTCCCTCGAACTTTTCTGATGGGTCAATTCATAGAGAACTTTTCTGCACTTCCACATGAAAGTTGCGGGAGTTCCTTGAGAACTTTTTCAGATCACCTCAAAATTAATAATTTCTATGTGCCTGAGTAATACGATGAAGGTCTTCAGAAACTTTTCTTATGCTTCTTTAGAACTTTCCTGGAGTTAAAGGCAGCTTTATTCCCTAGAATTTATGTTAAGGCATGTTATTGAATTTCAAAGTATTTATCAACATGTTTGCAGATATTTTCAATTCATCTCAGCTTCTTGAATTTCTTAATACTTTCCCAAATATTTCTTTGAAAATTTTCTTAAAATTTTATATCAGACTAAACAGTTGATTTTACGGTTATGATTCCCAATGAACTGACAATTAACAATTTTCCTTGCGCTACAAATCAATCAATATCTCATGATTGTACTTACGTTTCTCATCAATGAAAGCTCAAATTTATCAAACATTTCCTTCAATTATTTGCCCTTGAACCGTATCTCAGGGGCAGATTTAATCTTATAAAACAAACTGAAGGAGAAAAAAAATCTCATCAAACCCCTTCCTTGTGATTCAATCTTTCTCGCATGAACAATAACAACAACAACAACAACATCCGGTAGTGCGCACCGTATTGGGATAACGCGCGTAGGCATTCTAAATTTTATCGCAAAAAAGTCACTGGTAATGGCCCGGGTCCGGGCGCATCAAACCCGGCAACATATTGTGTGTCGAGGAAAAGAAGAAGAAAAAAACCCTCAGCCCAAAATGGCCAAGGAAAGCAAACATCATACCCACAAAACTGCTCGGACAACAACAACAACAACTAGAACAACGGGAACGATCTTCTGCGGGTGTAGCCGACCAAGAAGAAGCAGTCTAATATTCAATACTGGAAAATTTCCGTTTCATGAAAGGCGAGCGTAGATAAGGAGCGAAAACTTTCAATCTTTGTCCGAAATGAAAATGTAGATAACCGGAAAGGAGACTACTCCTCTTCCTAGGCAATCTTTCTACGATAGGACTCGACCGGGTGGAGAGTGAATGGTGAAGGGGGGGGGGGGGTTGAGGCGTTCATACACGTCCAAATCCTTTCCGATTTTCCATCCCCGCCGCAGCCCTCGCTGAAGCCTCAGTTGACGTGGGGGTCCTTGTTCGCCTGCTTTCTTTGGCGTGGAGTTGGCCGGTTAGATGGTACGCATTTTAACGAGAAAGCGGACCGAACGGGCGTAAAAAATCCTCACATAAAATTAAATGTATGTTGTTTATATAACACTCCTTTTTTTCTCTTCTTATTTTGTAGATTCTCAAGTTCCTCCCTTTTTCATATTGGTGGACTTTTGTTATTGTAGGCGCAGTGAAAAATCCGTCCGGAGAGGAAGGAAGGAACGAGGCGACTCAAATCAAACCGATTTCCAATTCTGGTCCAGTTTCTTTGAAAGCCTCCTCCTCCTCCTACACCCCAAGCCAGTGTGCGGCGAGCAGAAGAAAAGAAAGGCATCATCAACAATGCCATCTTGGTTCGGCCGTCCGATGGCCCATTCTGTGACCGGATTCAGTTTCACTGCGTCGAAGGAGAATGGAGAACAGGACGGCGGTGGTGGTGGTGATGGTGGATGGATATGCGCGCATCATCATTATCATCATCATCATCGATGGACCTAAATCTATAAAGGAAGATTCCTTCCATTCTTGTCGTTCAACGTTCGCTAGTGGCCCTTATCGGGTACAAGGGCAGCGAGGACCTGCTCGAATACTGGACGGTGCAAAAAGTGTTGTGTTGAGGTGGAGATTTTGAGTTGGAAAAAATATGTTTGTGCCCTTTGCAGGGGCGCCCAAATGTGGTTCTTTGTGATGAGTTTTGTCAATCTAAACTTTGAACCCATCATGTGGTTTAGAGTTTCGGTTGGCGAAGTTATAGTCACATCTAGGGTCCAGGCTTGTAGTCATGGAGTTTTGTTCAGAGCATGAATCGAACACGTTTTTAATTGTGGAAATGACAGCATCTGAACTTGTTTAAACTTCAGAAATCTCAGTTACTGCTGTTTGTTTGCTGCTTAAAGTCATGAGATTCATCAACCTTCCTCGTGCTTCCTTGTCCACGAAATATCTGTCATGTTGCAGTTATTTTTTAGAGTTATCTCTCAAACATTCATTGCATAAATTGTTTTTGCTTCGCCATTTTTCATACGATTTTGGGCCACGACAGCTCGTGAGTCTTTCGAACAAACAGCACTGATTTATTGCAATTCCGTTCATAAGTTTGAAGCAATATAGAAACGCTTTTCGCAAGGTACTAAGTTCCTTCCCCTTCCTCGAAATAACCCTACCAAAACCATGCGAAATCTCCGCCTGTCCTAGGAAAACAACCGATCTACCCTTTCAAGTTTCACGGGCCGTTTTGGTACTGGAAGCACTGCCCCGAGGCCAGAAGACATAATAGTCGTCGCTCGTCCGCAATTCCTTGCACAACTGTATCCGCAACCGACTTCCGACAATCCCGCAATCGTCAGGTACGGAGGCTTACTTCGCCTCCCCGCTGGACGGTCATGTGTGGTGAAAAGGCAATGGTGTGATATTTATTGGTGTTGGTCACCCACCACCGACGATATGTACTTTATCTCCTTTTGGTTTATCTTCTTCTTTTTTCGCCTCCACTGGGCTCCCGGGTGCGTCGTCGAAGAGGATTTCTTCGGCACTTTTGTCGCACTCACACTAGCCATCGACAACGGACTTCGATTGTGCTCATGTGAGGGTGTGTGAACTCGCTCGCTATCGCACCCCGTTTGGGAAGGGATGAATGAAGGTGGTCACCGTAAATACAGATAAATCGAACTTTTGCATTTGAGGGAACTTTTCTGGCGACGACCTGGTGCGGTTGGTTGGTGTGAAGGAGGGTGATTCAAGACGGCCGATAAGAGGCATCCCGAATCGGCCGGAGGCGATCGAACGAGGCGATGTGTCACAGGAAGGACTTTTAAAACAGGAAATACCCCTTTTCGCCGGCGTCGGTCGTCGGTTCGGTTCGGGGGAGGATGGTACCAGAAGGGATGGCAAATATCACATATCAAGCAATTCACTTTATTGTGTGCTCTTCTTGGACGACACGGACGATGACGACGGTGCCTAACCCACAAATAACAGAACGAAGAGAAACGATTCTTATTTTTCTTGGTGTTGGCGGCTCACATATCTACCGAAAGTCCGACAATCCCATCGGAATCGTATGTATGCGTTTCTGGGGTGGCGATGATGATAATGATGATACAATGCTCTCCGGTTCCGAGAAAGCATTGTTTTTCTTTAGTCTGCTCGGAATGATTCATCGGAATGTGGAAAGGATTATCTCAGTTTTCCGTTCTAGCGGACTAACAATGTGTCATACAACCGAGAATTTGAAACGAGATTTTCCGGAGAATTTCCCACCGATAAGAAAACAGCTTTCTTCCTAAAATATGACCCTAAATTACCGGAATTCCCACTCTTCCGCAATTGTGGTAAGCCACAGCGTCGTCGCCACGACTGAAAGCAAAAGAAAAAGAACAAGAAACGCGACTCAGCGCCAAGAAACGTACCCCCGCATATAATCCCTCATTAGGCGTTGAACTTAATTTGGCACTCGTAAAAAACGACCAAGCCTAAGTAAGACGAAAAATAACTTAATTCAGCTGTCTCCCACCCCGAGGAGTTCCCCGAAAGGAGAAGTCGAAAGCAAGAAAGCCTGTCCAGTCGGTTGGAAAGCGCGGGGGTGGGAGGGCTGGAAAGTGAGAACGTTCGCGCGCGCTCTTGGCTAGCTGACTGGCTGGTAGGTTCGTCGGTTGGTGCGTAACAAAGTGGAAAGAAAAATAAACATCACTTCCCATTTTCGTCCTTCCCGAAGCGTGAGGGACTGCGGCCATTCTCGTTTTAAAGAAAAATCATCGCCTGTCCGGTTGCTATTCGCCCCGCACCCTTTGCTGGCTGGTGGTGGTGGTGGAGGTGGCGCTTGTTTTCGTTTCGCTTGTGGAATAAGGAAAACAGGACAACGGCAGAGGCTCATTTTTCTTGCGTGTTATGATCGTAGGATGCTTTTTTTTCTTCATTCATTCGCTTGAACTCTTGACGAAAGGAAGAGCTGAGGCATTGAAAAAGCCGAGAAAATATGACGGCGTGGGGTGGTGGGGGGTGGTCTCGTGTACGCATATTGTACTTCCAAGTATTTCAAAGAGAATGGGTGGGGAAGAATCATCGGATCGGAATGCGTTGAGAGATTTTTTTTCGGGCGAGGATTTCCGCCCCCTGTTAAGTACTTGGGTATCTTTCGTATTGTGCAAAATTAGTGATAGTTGAATCGAAATATACAACGGTTATTTCAGTTCACAGAATGATTCACATCACGCAATCTATTTTAGATATTCAGTTGGTCAAGAATCGCACATAATCGACTAATGGAAAACATCCATCCGTAAGCATATGAAACATTTGTTTTTAATTCCGTCATTACTTGAATTACGACTGAATTGAAACTGAATTTCATGAGCTCGGGGAACTGCGACCCGTTACATTTTCCCCAGCACCCCAAGTACATGTCATAGCGTTATTAGTGTTATTATTAAAACACACATTTTAATATCGTTTTCCATTTAATACCAACAGCTCACCGCCCAGCCGATTGTGCGAGGCAGTGGTATGGGGCACGTGTACATTAGTGGGTACCACACGGCAGTGTTTGTAATAAGGGTAAATTTAATGACGAACACCGAGAGCACTGACAGCCAGGCTAATGGCAGCTAGTTGGGGTGGTTGGGCGAAAATGGCAAGCATATAGCAATTATGGAGTGCCATGATTTGTTCCTCGGTTTTCATTATCCGGCCTTGCCTGTCGCTGTCACCACCGACCGAACGTGATGGCTGTGCATCTAGCTGGCACGCAGTTTATTTGTATTAATTCTGCCATTTCATGATATTTGATACATTCTCATGTCATCAGACAGCCGAAACGAATGGGGGGGAACTGGGAGCTAATTTTCCGTAAATGACGAATCTAGCACCAGCCATTCTTTGAATGAAAAAACCACCCATTTTAATTAACTTTAAATCACATAACCAGCTGCTGGTAAATTATGCCAATTTGCGCAACTTGCAAAACTACACTCCATTTCCAATAAATAATTCAAAATAACAAAACTCTAGGAAAAGGAAACCCCTCAGCTGAAATCAATTTCTCCACCCACTCCACACCCAATCCCCTAAAATTCGAATCATGATTACGTAAGTAAAATTGCTTTATTACGCAACTTCACCTGCACTGGTCAGAGAACACTCCCACAGTTCCGCATCGGTTAGACCTCCGGCGGAAAACAATTCTACATAAAACCGATCCGGGTCATCGTGATTGGGAAAACCAGTCCAGGCGAAGGAAGAAAAGTTTACGAGGTTTCGCCTTCCTCGCACCTAACTCTAGGTCCATCCCAGGAAACACACATACACACGTCATCGGTTTCGGTAGGTACACTTTGAAATCGATTCCACCAGCAAAGATGGCGCCACATTACTTACTCTCGAAGAAAGTCGATGTATGTTACCCTTTTCTTCTTCTCGTCATGTTTTATTTTTTCCGTTCCTTCGATGATTCCTGCTGGACCAGTGTCGGGAATCAAAGAGGAAAAAAAGTGGTTTTCTATGCAAAATTTTACCACCCGAGTCCAACCGAAGAAAATCGAACCAACAAAGGGAATAAATAAACTCTCCCTCCCGGTCTCGATACATACCTGTACAGGAAAATTTACTTTAGCTGTCCATCTTCATTTCTTCGTAGGATCGGTTTTTATTCGGAAGGGTCTCTTGCGGGAGTTGTTTTTCGTAATTCGACACTGCAGGGTCGATTCTGGCTGGCCGTTGGGAAATAGTTGAACCGGATCCGAACGGTATGGTAAACGTGATGGATCAAGAAACATATGGTCCCTGCCCTGCCTGGCTTATGGAAGCTGGGTTCAATTGTGCTGTCATGGTTTTTGCCGATAAATTTTACGTTTGTTGGCGAAATTTGGTGCAAGTCTGACCAGCTGTGGTCGTTTTGGGCTTGTTTCGAGGTAGCTGCCACTATGTTTTTGATGAAATCATGAACCCAAATTTGGGTATTTTTTTGTAACTTGTTGGTCAATTTTCTCAAAAAACTAAAGGGGTTACTCTTCCCAGATTCAAGCAAATTACAATAAATTTTGGTTACTTCTTCAGGACATGTATTAGGGTGAATTTAAAATAGGAGAAACTCCAAATAACAAGGCATTTAAGCTACAAGATTAGTAATTCAATGCAATGGTACTTTATTCCATTCTTCCTGAAGAACGTTGAAGAATATCGTCAAATTAGACTAGTGTTGTTCCCGTACACGTCTGTCGAACTCTTCCCAAAATGTGCTCAATGGGATTCTGATCTGGACTTTGACAGGCCACTCCATAACCTTGATTTTAACCTTCTTAAATTACCCGCAATTTCAAACGATGTTTTGGGGCCATTTTCTTCTTCATAAATCCTATTTTTTCGGCGTTTCCTTCTTTTTTTTTATTAAATCATTTATTTGTACAGGCTCTATCGAATCAACTTTACAGAGCCATTTATTTTCATATTTATATACATTTATATGCATTTATTTTCATATTTATATACATCATTTATCTTAAAACTAACGTTAAGGGGATGGAACCGATTACCCGCGGCCGTCTCAAGGTTAATAGGAATAACAATTTGAACGGATGGGAAGATGGGTGGGAATTTGAAGATATTTTACAAAGCACGTTGCAATTAAATCATCTAAACACTTATAACTCGGGATAAATGAGCGTTCAAAGAATAATGATTGGACATGAGGCGAGACATGACACGCATGAATTCTCGACCCACATCCATCCCCCAAACCAATATTTCTTCGATACCTTTAGGATGATAGAATGTTGCCATCGCCCCAAATCTCCTTTACTCCATTTATACTGCTAGCTGACGAGTGATTGTTGACGAAAAATAGTAAAAAAATCATTAAAGGCGATTTGTCGATCACAAATATCGCCTTCCATAGCGCCCACCATTGCAAGCGAATCCGTTTTCTCATTGCCCGGAATTGAACAATGAGGTGGGACCCATACAAAGGTGATGATAAAATAACGCGAAGATAAAGCACTTAGAAGCTGCTGTATTTTCATGAGAAAATGCGAGGAGTGCTTTACCGGCCTCAATGAGCGAATAGCCTCTATAAGATTGGAGCGTTTCCTTCTTGGCGAACGACATTTCAAAATATCTCTGTGTACGAGTTGGTGCATGACGCCGTTGATACGTGCCAATGGTCCAACACCCTTGTTGGAGAAACAACCCTACACCAACACAATTGAATTTGATTTCTGAAGCGAGTTTGAGGATTCAATTCTTCATGAGTTCTTCCCTCTTTACGTTCCAGTTTGATGAGTGCGACCGAGCCGCTAACCTGCAATCCCTTCTGATTTTTCGCTGAAACAATATAACGAGTGAACAATCACCCCCAACAAAAAAAAATCATTTCTTATTCGGCCGACGACCATGCAATCCAGCATCAGTCAAACGACGCTTAATGGCTGAAGTGTAGATTTTTATGGTATTCGTGGTATTCGACCAACTGTTTGTTGATCTCCGTGGAAGTTCTTCTGGGATCTGCTCTCGACATCATTTTTATCATACGATCTTGTCTCTCTGTTGTATTTTTTGGTCGACCTGCGCCCGGGGAGTTTCTGACATTACCTGTTTCCACTTTTTTCTTGTTCCAGAAGCTCACTAGTTGACGAGAAATGTGGAAATCCCGTGCTAATACTTGAGCTTGAGAGCGTCCATCTTCCAAACATTTCGGTACGCAGTGCCGGTAAAAAATCAATTCATGTGCACTCAAATGAGCTGTAAATGAAGACAACCTTAATGGACAGACCAACTATCTCCGTGAATTTGAATTTTAAAATGACAGTATTCTCTTGACCAGAGCAACCGGTTTTGTTCATTCGTCGATAGATGTTCATTATCCGCCTGTGTTGTTGTCAATATCGGAATTCAATTTCATCTAGAAGGAGATGATTTTGAGTATCAAATGAAGAAACAATATTTGTTTCTTTTGAAGTAGAACATGATGTGTAATTTTTCAGGCACAGATCGATAGGTTACAATTACTACAAGTTGTCGTTATGATAATAGAGGGCAGTAAGACTGTGCGATTGACACGATTCAAAATAAACATTTTGGTTGAATAGAAAACGACTTTTTGGATATTTGATGATCACTTGCGATTTTAACAAAGCTCTGCTGGAAACTCAAACTCTAGTGAGTATCAAGAAACGAGTAGAGTTATAGAAGCATAATAAGTTGATTTGATCTGAGATTTTCAAAACAAATAAAATTCATCTACACTGATTCGAAATGCTTTTCATTGCGTATGAATAGTAAGTGATAAAAACAGACACTGGCAGTACGTGTTCCCAAAATGCGAGAGGGTATTCACGTCGTCCAGTTTGATTAATGTTAGCTGTTTAAGCAATCATTCAGTGATATAATTGCGAAATATAATGTTGAACCATAAACTTATCACATAAAACACTTTGTCAACCGAACGTTGAGCTAAAGAAGAATGTAAACGAAACGTCGATAAAAACTCACATTCACACCGAAATTCAGGAACTGCTATAAAGCCGGTATACCGAAAAAATAAAGCAGCACAACAAAACAAATAAGCGTCATATAGGGAATGGTTTGCAGTGTTGCCATTTTAATTTTATCTAAAAATCTACTGTCAATTAACTTTAGAGCACTACTGTACACAGCGTTGACAGATTACCATCAACAAATGATCAGACAGATTGATATTGACAGATTGATTGTTGATACTACTATATTGAATCATTGCACTTACTTGAATCGAAAGCTTCACAGCACCTATAATAATCATGATCCAAACCAAATTACTTACCATTTATTTTAGCTGAATGTTCAGCCATCAAAACGTCGTAACAATCGAGAAAAAAGAACTCATTTGATTATAATTGCAATAAATTGTATGTAATAAAAAAATGAACAAAATGTCTTTGACAGATTGATGTTCCCAAACTGACAGCATTGGCAGTAAGGACTGTATCAAAAATAACTTATCCACATATTTTACTTTCAAATCATACAAAAAAATGATGTTTTATTCTAACAAATGGATGATTCTTCATTGTACGGGATTGACCATGAACATTGTGAAGACCAGATGAAATTAATATTATTCTTTCACGAATTTGCTAATTTATGATCGAACACTTTTCATCAAGTTCCGGACATGTGTTTCATCACATTTTTTGGATGCCTTAGCCCAATTTATTTTGAACTCCTGTATATTCTCAGCTGCTTTACCAGTCTTTTTGAGGACTCCCTTCACAATTGCCCAATGGGCCGAAGCTGAGGGCAAATAAATCTATACCCTTATCCGTGAGCCAATTGAGAGTTGTTTTGGCGTAATGCGCCGACGCCAAATCCGACCAAAACAGTGGAGGGGTACTATGCTTCTGATATAAAGGCAGCAGCCTCTTCTGTAGACACTCAGATCGATAGATTTCCGCATTGATTGTTCCGGTAGTGTAAAAAATGGTAGACTTCATATCGCAAGGACATATTGCTTGCCATTACAGCACTTTTCGACCAAACTTCTCCACTTGAATCGACCTGTCTGCATCGCTTACATCCTCCCCTACGACGGCAGTGTCATATTGTGGACCTGGCAGGGTTTTTGAGTTGTTTGGCGATTTTCCACTTATTGTAGGTCTTCAGGTTGTTCCGTTTCTTGATACATTGAATCAATCCGTCACTGCTTCCCGCTTTATTGGCAGAATCACGTGTCGACATTGATTCGTTCTTCCAAATTAGAGCTAACACTTTCTGATCCAATTTAGGGTTCCTGACAGTTCATCCAAAGAACAGTGTTGCACAAACATGGTAAAGATGGATTTTGAACTCGCGTGATGAATTCCTAAGCGCTTCGCCAATTGTCGCATAGTTACACCCTTTTCACGTAGCCATGTGTCCAAAACCTTAATTTTCACGTCTTTTTCAATGCACGACATTTTGAAAACGAAGAATTTGAACCGTGCAAACAACTAAACTTGTTTGAACAGCACAGATGACATTCAAACGCTCAGCATGCGATGATGAGCACATTAAAACCATCACAAATACACGCGTACAGCGCAAATGTACGTGGATAGCTTATTTTCGATACATTCCTTAGTCGCAGATTGGTAGTTTTTTCATTGACAATTTTGCATTGACAGATTAGCATCGCCTGATTGACGGCATGAAAATATCGGAAGGACGGACAGCGCAAGATTGACATTAAAACCGTTGACAATGTTGACGGAATTGACATATTGAGAGTATTCATTGTAGTTACAGATTAACATTGACAGCGGTGACAGTTTTTTTTATACTCATGGTTATTCTGTGTGGCGTGTGAGCCGAGACAACTCGCTCCCTCATTCCAGGTGAAGATTGTCGCCCTCTGAGAGTCACTTCACACGAGGCGACAATTATCACCTCATATGTGAGAGCGAGTCGTCCCTCCTCATACGTCAGACAGAATAAGGCTGCTCTGAACTCAACACTTCTCTTCACATACTTGAACAAGATACGAACCGAATTACTTACCTTTTATTGCAAGTTCTAAAATTTAACGTACTTTTAATTTAACGCAGATCGACCGTGTTGGCATATTGACATTTAATGCATCAACGGATTGACATTGGCAAATTTGTTGATACTATATTTAAATCCAATTTCACTTACCTGAATGTAAATTAACCTGAACTCAATACTAACATTAGCTGATTGACGGCATTGAAAATTGACCAGATAGATTGACATGAAAAGCGTTGAGAGGGTTGAAAATATTGACAGATAGCGAATATTGACAGATTGAAAGAAGTGACTGCTCAGGTAACCAATAAGCATTTCCAAAACGTCTTTACGGCAGGCCATCAAGCAATTAAGTCACCTTAAATGCAACACAAATGCCGCTTTTGGCTTATGGCTGCTTTACTGCAATGCTATGATAATGCTTCATCAATGCTATTTTGCATTCGAAATGCTTATTACAGGCTACAAGCATTTCAATAGCATTTGAAATTCAACTTTAGCTTGGCCTTGGCGCTTAGCTGCTCCTCCGTTTTAGCCACGAAATTATTGGAGTAGATCCTGCGTTCGAAGTTCGCCCAAAAGTTTTCTATCGGTCGCAGCTTCGGTACAGCTTTTATTTACAGTCGGTCCATCTCCTCCACTGATCTTTTTGCATAATGGGCCGAGCCCAGGTCCTGCCAAAAGACCACATCATCCTTCGCGTAATTGATGAAGCTGGCAACTTCCAGCAGGCAGTTTGTACCTCAATGGAGAAAAAAAAAACAGTGGCTTGAACATTCCCTTTTTGCTAATCAACAGCCACACAATAGAAATCCTTTGGGAACTTGGTGGGGACATAAAGTAGTTGCCATTCACCGTCCTACACTTGTAATCCATTATGATCACGACGGCGCGTTTCGCCGAAAAACGGTTTTCACCAACTCAGCCACGGTCGGCGTCGATTGACGCTTCCGCATAACAATGTCCATCTTGCCCAGATACTTCTTCGCCGTTCTAGCGGTTCCACCAACCTCTTGGCCCAAGGCGCGGAACGATGCGGCCACCTTGCTGTTGGTCTTTTTCTTCAGCTTCTGCAGCACTTTACGGTCGGGGTGGCTGGAACTAGGCTTGCGTTCTACGCTCTCACCTTTCGGCAGAGGGAGAGGATGTTGTAAAGGTCAAATTGATTATCGGACACGAAGTGTCTCACGATGTACAACTTCTTCGCTCCGCGTTGAATATAGGCAGTACGAACAAATCATCGAGCGTAGTTGTTTGACTATTGTCTCCGTGGCTGCTGAAAATCAACTGAACAGGATGTCCATTTTTTTTCTTTTCAAAGAACAGGGTTGCTATGATTGGCGATGCATAGGTAGAATAACCACTAGGTGACAGGTTAGTCACACGAAAAATCGATAAGATCAGTCCAATTTTTAATGCATACGTTACGGACATGACCCAAAACCGTTGTACTTATCCTCTATTTTGATTTTGAGTTCTAAAATTAAACTTACTGCTAGTACCAGTGCCGGTAAAAATCAATTCATCTGCTTTCAAATTAGTTTAAACTGAAGACAACATTTGCGGACAGACCAACTATCTTCGTTAATTTGAATTTGAAATGACAGTATTCTCTTGACCAGAGGAACCGCTGAGTTTCTAAGTCATTATTTAGTATTGTTCATTCGTCGATGGATGTTCATTATCGCCTGTGCTGTTGTAAATATCAATATTCAATTTCATCTAGGTGGAAATGATTTTGAGTATCAAATGAACAAACAATATGTGTTTCTGTTGATGTAGAACACGATGTGTAAATTTTCAGGCTCAGATCGATTGGTTTCTATACTACAAGTTGTAATTATGATAATAGAGGGCAATAAAAATCTGCGATTGACATAATTCAAAATAATTATTTTGTGGAATTGAAAATGACTTTTTGTGGTTTGATGATCGCTTTCGATTTTGACAAAGCTACCCTGGAAACTCAAACTCTAATTCTAGACAAAATAGTCATAAGGTCGAAAGTAACATTTGTAAACAATGACTTCTAGCGTATTTTTCTGGGATCTGCTTGCTCCCACAAACAAAACAAGAACCAGAAACAGATAGAGGGAGTTATTACCTTCCCGTCGGTAGTGGATATAGTTATTAGCAACCTGGCATTTCCACGAAATTTACGTTTTAAGTCATTGTTTACAATTGTTACTTTCGACCTTTTGACGATTTTGTCTAGAATTAGTATCAAAAAAGAAGAAGGAATAGAAGAATAAGGAGTTGTTTTTTTCCCCCCTTTTTTTTTAAAAAAGAGATATTTAAAAAAAAAAAAAAACACATCCACACACCCACAAAATTTTTTTTTTTTTATAAAAAAAAAAAAAAAAAAGATTTTTTTTTAACAAAAACCGGAATTAATGTTAGGGGGGCCTTTTTTCAAAAAAAAAGAATTCGCCTGATATTATGCAACCAAATGATACAATCAACTTGTTGGTTTTTATAATAACGGATATATTTTCCCGGAGGTTCAGCCATCAATACATTTCTTAATCAAATAAGAAATACTGACTTGATTCGTATTGATACAATTCACATCTTGTCAGATATATTAATGGGTAAATAATTTGGGCAGTTTTAAATGTTTTACTTAAACAGCAGGTTTTCTGTTTCTTCTTCTTTATTGAATATTAAATATTGAATATTCTAATCTCATGATTTTCAATTGATTTGTTAACCTGCAATTCAAAGCCTAGCATTTTTTCACGGACGATTCTCGGTGTTACATAACTTAAAAATTTAGGGCTTGTCGATAATACCACGTGCTGCACGTGCTGGTCAATACAGCCCTTGTGCTGCTTTTATAACGGAAGCAACCCTTACTGCAAACACTCATTTAAGTTTACCGTAATTTGATGTCACATTTAGTGTAGAAAATCGATGCCTTGGAGACGCCTTCCATAAGAGAACCTTCTGGCCAAATTTTCCACCTCGACTTTTCGGAGATTCTCACATCTTCGCCAATTACCTTGGTGTGAAATTGCGGTCCTGAAAGCGTTCTGGATTCCTCTTTCACATATGTTTCGTCATCGATCAAAACGCAGACAGACGGTCGTTGCAAAAGTCTGGCTCTGGTCGCCCTTGATTTTTGCTCAGCACTTTGTTTTGCCATTTTCAGCCTCTTATAAGTCTTCAGGTTGTGACGCTTCTTGATTCTTCCCACCATTCCGACGGAGGTAGCAGGCTTTTTGGCAAAATCACGAATCGACATCGATCTGTTCCGAAGGATGAGGTTGACTACCTTCCGAACCTATTTTGGGTCAGCTGAACCTGGTTTTCTTCCTCTTCGTGGCAACTCATCGAACGAATGGTGTTCCCCGAACTTGTTGACGATAGATTTGGCGGTGTCGTGATGAATTTCTAAACGTTTCGCTATTTTGTTCATCGAGACATACTTCTCACGAAGCCACGTATCCACTACTTGAATTTTGACACTATTTTCGATTCACGGCATCTCGAAAACGATCACTGTTTACCGAAAGTTCAGGAGCTGATTAAGTTGTTGACAGATGAACGCGTCAAATGTAGGTAGGCTCAGACCGATGGCCTTATGCGTGTATGTGTGAGCGCATCATAAGCGTTGCCAGTTTATTTTCGATACAATCCTTAAATGCGTCACTGTGCTTGCCACACACTATAGGATTGGATGCATTGGAATGGCATCGAAAGCCCTCAATTAATAATTGTGAAAGCACTTCAAATAACACTTATTTGAGCGACAAGCAAATGTTTCAAGAGTGTATAAAACCAAGTAATGGTAATATCCTTCCTCAGCCCATTCATACAGTAGTCAATCCTAATTCCAGAGCTGAAGCAAACCATGTTAAATGATACACTGACCATACTCCGGATGCACCAACATACACTGCAAAATTTGCGGTCAAAGTAATGTAATGCAACTCCCCTTGCTCCCGCCGCTGTCCAGCGGTTCTATGAACCGAAATTGATATCATTCCCGGCCCAAAGTTTCTATATCCTCGCACGGCCTGGCATTTACATAATTAAAATTATTATTTTGATTAGGAAATTGTGTTCTTTTACTCTCGGAAAATGTCACCTTTTTTTCGATTCCGCTCCTGCTCATATCACGGTGGCTGACACCTTATTTAGACTAACATTACATCCGCTGCCAGCCTCCACACCTTTCACATTAAACTAATATTCACCGATGCTTGTTACGCGTAATAATAATTACGCTAATGGCGTCGGAACACATTGCGAAATAACACAGACCACGCGTGCATGTATGTGTGTGTGTGTGCGCCCCCATCTCAATTCTGTAATGATACACAATATTGACAGTGTGCTCGCATCCCCGCCTACTTCCATCTTTGCACTGATAAACACATTGCGTCATCAGTATCAATAATTGACACTAATGGAATCGGTGATTCAAAATTATTGTCACCTCGATAAAATTTCTAAAATTTCATTTCCCCCGCGCACCCCGCGCTTCAATCATGCCAGAGCGAGCGGTTAGGTGCTTGCTGAATTTTGACAATGCATCGGAAGCCGTGACATGAGATGCAGACATTTAAAACGGAAAAATCACTGCAATTACAACATTCGGAGTGATGATGAACAGGGGAACTGGGACCTAATTAGCATCGGTGGCAGGCAGTAGCGGTGACTCGGGGGCGGCGAAATCGGCGCTCACTAATTCCGGTGCTGATGATGGAAAATCGTTTAAATTTTTTCTAAATGATATTGTTTACTGAAGCGAGCAGAAGCGATGTTGGGATGCGAAATTAATTTTCAACCGATACATATTTCAAAGGTTTCTCATATTTGAAAAGGTGAAAATGTTCGAGGTTATCGATGCATTGGAACATTGTTCAAATTCTAAAAATTAAAAACTATCAGTTTAAAAATGTGTATTCATCACTTCATTTGGCAGAACTGGCGGTTCCAACGATTACATCAACTCCGAAGTCTGTGTTTGAGAGAACAGGACCATACTGGTTCACTTGGATTAAGTTGGTTCTTTGTTTGCATTTGTACTGAAGGACTGGGGCTCGTGTGCTAAAGTTTCCCAACCAACGCGCCATCTAGAGGTGAATATTAGTTAAGCTTGCGTTCCGTAGCTAATCGAATCACCAATTAATTCTAATAAATGTTCTCGCCCATCCGTTAATGGATCAGTGAACTTCTGCCATCCCAAATCATTCCAATGCCTCACCGCAAGGCCAGACCGCTTCTCATTTTAATCAGACAAATTTTAATTTATTTTAATGTGTAAACATGTGCCTCTGGCAGGACGGACAGGAAAATGATATTGGAAGCTATTTTCCAGGAACTTTTTCCAAGACGCTTCATCCTGCTATCGGTTTTGGATCGACTGCTCCTTATCCCCACCTAGACTTTGAAACTAAGTTGTGTATAGTTTGAGCCGCTCACTCGCACTCTTATCCCCATACCTCCAACTTATTTCCGAAAGGGGTTTGTATGCGTTGAATAGATTAATTTATATTAAATTTACTCAGGATACAAGAGCTGCACGATACACTACTTCCACCTCCCGAACCCAACTCATCCCAGCATGGAGCATCATGTTGTTTGCAAAACCCGGGCCAGGCGGAGCCAAGTTTTATGTGTCTGTGGTCAATTCTGGTTGAGCGATTTTCTTCAAGTTGAGTTTTGAGGAGTTCTGTGTCTACAGCCCCTCCACCGAACTCCACAGTGCTTCTCCAAAGGTCATCTGCTGAAAAGTGAAAAAGGAAAATTAATCCTTTTTCTGGCTCCACCCTTCCCGTGCTTCCCAATCTAATAATAAAGCCCAAGCTGTCCGGTTTCGAAACATCTTTGTTGAAGGAATTCGTCCCCTTTGCATAATTTTCCAAAAACTTGTAGAACTTTGACCAAACCCGGACACAACGCACACGTTTTCGTTCCAAATGGAAACATATTTCTCATACTTTATTTTCTTGGTGCTTTCTCGGTTAGTTGGGATCGGGCCGGACACTTATTTGAAAGTTGTTCGCTTTACAGTGTCAGTTCAGAGGAGGGGATGTTGGTTGTCCGAAAAGTAAAGAACTCATAAATAAACCAAAATCCCGAAAAAGTAGAGTTACTACACAAGTAGAAGGAGCGTCCATCTCTAGGATAGGGGGTGTGTGTTTTGAAATTTACTTACCCGTTTGGATGGGGCAGAGTAGCAGAGTGCCCGCATCAGTCTCTCATTCAAAACTGAGACGAATGAGATGGTAAGAAAAGGGCTTTCCCATCAAAAAACCTTATCTAAACAAACAGAAAACGGCTGTAGCTTCTTTATGGCCTTTCGGGTTTTCCCAAAGGGTTGGCTGCGTTCCAGTGAACGGGTGGAAAGGGCTAGTTTTAATGAAAAACCCTCAGTTGTCCGAAAATATAATTATAATGTACGAATAACTGTGTATGTAAACATGCACACAAGCATAGCTGATGCCGCCGAGGGGTCTCTCAAAGGGGGTGATGAATTATACAACTAACCCTCATTTCAATGCATGGATCGATGGGGAGAGGGTAATACAACACAAGGGGGTAAAACTTTTCAGCACATGTCCATTATTTAGCATGTCAAAATGTGAACTATTTTGTGTTGCAGAGTCGAAAAAGTTCATTCCAAAGTGATCCCTCGCTCCTGGTTTATTCCTTCTATCTGGACAGGACATGCTCAAACTTTCTCGTCTTAATGCAGAAAACATGGGATGTACAAGACTACAAGACTCACACATATTTCTGCCATCAACGCTGCTCGTTCCCCGTTTCTTAGGGTCATCAAACAAAATTTCATAAACCCATTCCAACACTCGTTCAGACGACGTTGGCCGACTATCCCCCGTCTATTCCACACATATTAAATTAATACAAATTTCATCGAGCAAAAACTGGCCCCCGCTGCTCGTCGCTCGTGTGCCATAATTTAAATAATCTTCCCTCATCATAAATGTATTAATGTCCCCATTTGAGTCGGTTCGCTACTCCCACTTTCTGCAAGCATATGTGTGAGCAGCGAACGTTTTCCACCCTCCAATTTCCTTGGAAATCCGTCTTTCCCAACTGGTGTGTGCGCGCCCAGAGACATCGTAAAACATATTATTTTACTTTCATGCAATTTCACCTCTTTTTCCTGGCAACCCCTTCGTGTCCCGGATCCAACGAACTAGCAACGACCGGGCCTATTGTTATGATTATCATCAATGCTTTATGTAATATGGATCGTTTTCATAAATTCTCCTCTCGCCCTAGCCCATGTGTAGTTTGCGCGTACCGAGGCGCTGTACTCAGCCAGCTGTGTTGGTGTGGTTGCCCATCGTCCACGATATCCTGGAGGAACGCAGCACTACTGCTCCATAATATTAGCACACAGTTTAGCGTCTTGCCCGGAGAGGGTTTTAGAAGGAGGGGGAGGGTGATTGTGTAGCGTTATGTGATTGAGTTACAGCTCATCCTAACTGGAAGTGAAATATTTTGGAATGGGTGCAGCGGGGAAACTGTCGGCCTGACTTACTGCTAAATAATTGTTATGTTATTATAATGGCACTGGATCGAAATAGGACTTGGGATGGATTATAGAATATCGGTTTAATGTAAACCTAACGACTTATAGTTTATTTGAAGGCGATAGAGGTTGAAAACATAGATTTACGGTCTGGCAAAATGCGAAGGTTCTTCAACATTTTCTCATGGCATAAATTATCGAAATCGACAGTTCATTTATGGTAACTTCCACAAAGTCGATTACAGCAATAACAATTGCTGAAAATAACGTAAGACAGCCTCCGTTTAGTCGCACCTACGTTTTTCTTTGTTTTTCAAAATTTCCATCAAGTTCTGCACAGTGGTTTTTGTTCACTTCCTCGACGCCGCTGACCAGTTTTTCTTGAAGTCTGACATGTTGTTCCGCTTGACGATTGCCCAGTAGCATTCGATCGGCCGCAGCTGGAGACAGTTTGGTCGGCTAATATCCTTTTCAACGAAATCAACGTTGTTATCAGAAAACCACTATAGTTTATATAGAATCTCATGCTTTCGATATAGAAGAAGCAACTTCTCGAGCGAGCACTCGTTTCGATAAATTTCAGAATTTATTGATTCTTTTGTGTAAAAACTGGATAATTGCAAGCCACATGTGCAAATTACTTTCCAAACGAGCACCTTCACACCGAATTTGTCCGTCACAACAGTCGTATCTGCAATTGGGACACTCTGCTCGACCGATTTGGTAAATAATTAAGATCCCAGAAGTGTTTTGAGATCCTCTTTCACGTACGTTTCGTCATACAGCTTTCGGGCCCTCGTTTTGGCATGGTACTTGTTTGGATCAAATAAACTTTCGATCAATTTTCTTTGCGAATCACCCCAAATTTAGTGAGATCGAACTGTAAAATTCTAATAAATTCAGGCGTTAGTTTTATACAACATTTTAGATTCCTTACTCACAATTGTAGTTCGCCTTCTTTCCCTCACTTCTAGATAGACTTTGACCTTTCCCTCACTTCTCGATAGACTCAATCTCCTCCTGAATTTACACTTAATTATTTATCTTTGCTTTTTCCATTATAGTAATACGTTCTACTTAGAAATTTTCCTCAATTCGTAAAGCGATTCAAATGTCAACTCCGGCTTTGAGCTCTAGCCTCTGCCTATTGTCTACCCTAGTAATCCTTTGAGGATTACTAGTCTACCCGGGCAACTATTTGCTTTGTGTCAGTATGCGTCAGTCTGTCCGTCCTGCCCTGTCCCGTCCTGCCGCATATCAACCAAATTCTCAGTCGCTTTCACCACTCAAATACTAATTTGCTTCCCCCTCGAACTACTCGCTTCCAAATCAACTTTACAATAAATGTTTATGCCTAATCTCTCAACGTCTTTTGTTTTGTTTATGTTCTTTCTTCTCGACCACGTTTGACGGTATTCCACCTCTTTCTCTCTCTCCTCTATCATCGCAAACAAAAATAACTAACAACAAATTAATAAATTATTATATTTCCTACACAAAACAAAAACAAACAAAACACAGCTAAAATAAATTGCCCTGCCCCTTCCCCCCTACCTCCCGCTCCCAACAGACACAACGATGCGGCAAGGGCATGACCAGTGTTGCCAGAACAGTACTTCTACTCCGGAGTTTGCTTCGGTACTTTCTGCTTGCTGTATGTCTTCAGGTGCTCCTTCACAATGGCCCAATATTTTTCTATTGGGCGCAGATATGGAGTGTTTTGGGGTTCAGAAATCGACATCATTTCCCAAGTAAGGGCATCTCCAGGAGTCTATGGTCGTTACAAAAAGAATGGATTATATACAAAGGCAACTTCAGCTAGGCGTTCTAGTTGGATAATTTCGAACAGTTTCATGTTAAAATTTAAAACTGGAATACTACGTTGTTCTATTTTTGTTCAAATTTGAAACGCGTTTCATCCAAGTTATATTTTTTTTGTCATTGTGTCATTGTGGTAGTGTCTATGGAATCAAGTCAAACGTCAAACTTTGAATCAACGTCAGTTTCTGTTTGAATCTTTGTATACTTCTACTTTTTCGTCAAAAATGGATCAAGTCAAATTTGATTAGAATGATTACAGAGGAATTCTGACAAGTCCGAGAAATCAAAAACATCCATCGGAATTTGAGGATCCAGATGTTTTCTGAGAGAATTTAAGAAGAATCGGTTAGAGAAATTCTAGTAAGAATTCCTGAGAAATTCTGAGAAGAATTCTAGTGGACTTCTGGAGAATTCCGCAGGACTTCTCAAGACAGTTTGAGTGGAATTTTGAGAATTTCAGTGTAATTCCAAGATTAATTCCACAGGAATTTTGATGAGAATTGCAGAACACTCAGGAAAACTCCAGAGTAATTCTTAGAAAAATTGCTGAATAAATTAAAGGGAGAATTCCAGAAAAAATCCTATGAAGAATTGCAACTGAATTCTGAGGAGAATTCTAGGAGAATTCTAAAAAGAAATCTATGGGAACTTCTGGAAAATTCCAGACAATTTCTGACATTTCAACAGAAATGCGGCAAGGGGATGACCAGTGTTGCCAGACTGGATGGAGATCCTAAGGAATTCTGAAAATATGCCCACAGAACTTTTGAGAATCAATTATACACACACATTCAAGTCTTTAGGACTTTAGAACAACATTTGGAACTGCTGCTGAAGTGGACCTCTTCCAGGGGTGTTTGTTTTATATTTTCCCAAGAGAAAAAAATATAACTGACATATAAAATGAATCTAAAACTACAACACTCCTGGAGATGCTCTAACAATTTAAGTTTTATTCCAGCCGTATAGCATTCCTCCCGGCTTTGTTGATAAAACTACATTCAATACTGTTTTGTCTACCAACACCTCCTCTATGCTTCTTGAAAGCCAAAATGTGTACAAAGTGGCCCACTCTATAGACGGTTGTGAAAACAATTTAATAAAACCTATATTAGACCATGAAGATTTTGAAAATGATCTAGCGATAGATGCTATCACTTCATAAAACCTATTGCCTGCCATGAAAACCAGAATACGGCCAACTGGCTACAGCTGTCAAACTTCACTGTGATATCGTGGTTGGTTTTTGTTGTTCTGTTTTGTTCGATTCTCTGCTCTTCTGATTCATTTAGCAGTAAATAATATCTAAGAAAAAGTTCTAATGTTGCGGGAAGTTATGTTTGATAACAAAATATCCAAAATTAATTGAGTCCAAATCATATGCGCATTTAATTTTATGATGAATATAGGCACGATAAAAGCCGGAAATTAATGCGCCTCGGAAATTATGCGAATTTACAACAACAAAAACAATGTCTAGTCCTCTAGTGGAATTTAAAGGAATTTGCTCGCGTTTAGTAGTAATAATTTTGAAAAAGTGCTTCAATAATTTATTTTTATTTTTTAAAGTGATCATATGAAGTGTTCATTTTAAATTCTTCTAGTTTCCCAATAACAAAAACAAAATTAAAACAAATATATTCAAGAAATTAATCATGAATTTCTTGAAAATTTATGGAATTCAATAAGGTTATCTAAAAAAAGGCCGAAATCAGTCTCCGACTTACAGTTCATTTGCATTACATTGAAAATTTGATGCATTTATTTTTCCACATTTCAATTATTCTGTATATTTTAATATAGCGATTGGAAAAAAATCACAATTCTGCCATAAATCCAAGTTATCTTCGCAATGACTACTTTAAAACTATTTGGTTATTTGGTGGTTTCCCTCAATGCCAATTTGCCGTTTAATGCATTTGCTGGAGGCAAAATGGTTCTAAGATGCATTTTCAACTGACCCTAATAAGATAATATGAATGAGTCCTTAAACGTCATTTCAAAACAGCATTTTATGAGTTCATAAAGTCGAAATAAAACCTTTGATAGGAGTAAAAGGAATTTGAGAAAACGAGGTTTTAAGATTGTTTTAAACAAGCTGTGTAAGTTCTCATAAACCTGACTAAAATATGAAACCTATTGGCAGCTCTTGGTGTCATAGTAAAACCAAATTGATTTCTAGTGGCTTTGATAAAACCATAATAAAACTTAATAAAGCAGGATGGTTTTGGAAATGTTTTTTCGCTTTCCCCCCTCCCACCACTTCCTTCTTGTCGTCACACCGCACCACGTCAAACAGAACAACGATCCCCGCCCCTTCCACCCCCACCAGGACCCACTTACACACACACTCACACATACACCCCATCCACGGAGTGCGTGCATCAAAAAAGTACCCCCCACCCCCCGCAAATACAAACCGCACGAAAAAAAAAGTATTTCTTAGAACACCCACACAGCCTGTGTGGCGGGCCACACACTATCCTCGGACACACAAATATAGCCCCGACTAGGACTTTACATTCCGCCCCCCACGCCCCACCAGCGGTGTAGTGTAGTCATCTCCTGTTACACCTCCCCCGGACAGGTTTTTTTGACACCGTTTTTTTTTTTTAAAAAATACATTCATACAAAACAACTGTTGGTGGTGAAAAGAATTTTTTTCCTCAACTTCCCTGGGTTTCTTTGTCCCCACAGTCTATATTTGAAAAACGATTTCTGGTACAGAACACTTTTTACTGCAAGGTGAATGCCATGGGCCAGGCACACTTGATGGTTTGCAGGTGTCAGTCTTCACGAATTTTCATGATAAGTGCTCCATTGGTCGTTTGACGCATGATTTCTTTGGAAAGCACCAAACCGAATTCTGACAACTTCTGCTCCAATAATTATATGCACTGTTCAGCATTCATCGATCCTCGGATTCGCACGAGTCCGAAATTCCACATGCGATTTGAATCATGGACGTTCTTATAACGACGATTCCTTACCGAAGTCCACTCGTCAAATGTGAGACTTAGCTTTCGGATTTGGACTTGTAGCTCACAGAATTGTTTCCGATATTCCCGGATCACAAAATTGCAGTCGGATTCCACCTTCAGCTTTACTCCTCTGAGCGTCTTTGGAATATCGTTGAATCCTCGTGCCAGTAGTGCGTTCTATCCTGGAATTTGGAGCCTTGGTGTGGTGCCCGTATCAAAGAATCTGGATTGCGAGGATTGAAGCTGTTCAAAGAAAATTTGTTCGTTATGCTCTCCGTCATCTGCCGTGGAATGATCCTGTCAACCTTCCAGCGTACCAGGATTGTTGCTCACTCTTGGGTATTGAAAGCATTGGAGCATAGGCGTACAGTCATGCAAGCAGTCTTTGTACACCCAAAAGTTGAAAAGGTGGCAAAAAACGCAACTGCAGTTTTTGAAATCATATCTTGAGAAATATGCATGATTCAGAAAAGGCACTTTTGCCCATCATGATCCACAAAGCGTTTTATGGTATAAACGAAGCCATGCAAGTGTGTGCAAGCTGTTGGCGACACACAGATTCCTTGAAACAAATTTAGCGCAGTGTGCTTAGTGCCTTGACAGTCGAAGCAAGCGTTGGTTTAATATGGGTGAGACAACGGTATTGGTCACTGTTGTAATTCCTTAGTCAAGTGTTCTATTTTTTATTTTCACTCGTCATCGCACTCCCATCTCCCTCTTTACAAGTGTGCCCTTCTTGATCACCACGCGAAGCCATGCAAATGTGCGCGAGCGACATTTGCTTTGCTGCTGTACCACTGAGTGTCTCGACAATCGAAGCAACTGTAGGGCTTTTATTCCATTTACTTCAACTTGTCAAAGTGGCTGAGTGGTTACTATCTAGAGACGCAATGCTGGCAGTTACGGATCGAATCTTGGTCCTACTCTAATTTTTGTTTTTTGTCAGCCCGGACTCCAATCTTATACTCAACAACTAATACACTGCACAACCCACGCACACATCGATTTTTTTCAAAGCAAATTGACGTGATGCTTTTTTGCCCACGACCAATGTTGCATTTTTTCTCCAAGTTACGATCCATAACGAGAAATGAAACAAAATCATTCGAAATTGCATTGCAATCTTGCTTTTTTATTTTGGGTGACGACCATGAAGCCGACAAACTCCTGCCAAGAAAGTCAGTATAATTTATTAAACAACCAAACAAGGGTTCCTTCGGATCTTTCATCTTCATTAACCCGAAAAACCAACGGAGGAGAATTGTCTTATCTGGCTGACCACTGGCCAGCAATTATAACAACTTTCATACCTTTCGAACCAAGTTCGCTTCTCACCCCCCTCCCCTCCTCTTCCCTCTTCACTTGTGCAACTTTCGTTCAAAACTATACGCAACCCGGTCAACCCCTAATAAAGAAACCCACTCACCTCTGTTCACCCCCCTGTCTTGACGGAAAACTCAAAACGATCCCTTCAATCACTTTTCTTCCAATACAGCCTCGGTTACGACCGACGGCTGCTGCCAGTCATCAGTTTCATCTTATGTGCAAACCGGGCTTAACACTTTTAAAACGATACACTCACACACCACTGCTAAATCAGGAAAAGGATGCCATCAAAAATCGGCCTTTTCTGTGTACACAAAGGTTCAGATTTTCCTCCCGAAAATCCGAAACCGAACCGGACTTTGGACTGTGATTAGATGAAAGATTCTGCTGCTGCTGCTGCTGACCACCATCACCATGTGTTTTCCGACCCACTTAAGAATAAGAACGGTGTTGATTAATGCCTAGAGAGATATAAGGCATCAGGCTTTCGGACAGAGGTCGTGCCGTAACTTTATCATATTTCCCATCCTATCGCCCCCGCAAGACGGACGATAGTTTTCCGTTGAATAATTAATTAGTAGAAAATTGTCTTACCGCTTTGGATTAAGGAGGAAGGAAAAGTTGAATCCCCCTTCCACTCATTTGACCAAGAAGGACCGGACTCTTGGAAATGATAAATATCCGTGATTGTGTGCTCAGGCACATGGATCAAAGTTTACAACCGGTTCCGTTTGGGGGATCGGGGAATAGTTGAATTATAAATTACTAATTTAGAGGATATTTGCAGAAGGTCTATAATTAAAAAGATTTCTTAAGAAAAAGGGGTTTCTAGGACGTACATAAACTTTGAAGTATTCACGATTACACATGACGAAGAATACCGATGTCCGATCCGAGAAGTATGTGGGCGAGAGCAAACAGAAACCGGATAACCGAAGAAAACTGGATAAGTTAAATTTTCGGAAAACCCCTTATTTATTTTTATTTGTCCCATCCCCGACCTCGGTTTTAAACGGAACATACATATTCCAAAGTCCAATTTTGAGAAAAGCCGATTCCTTTCAAGCTTGGGTCTTCCTTTTCCGTGGTGCTGGCAGCAGATGAGAAAGGAATCGATCTTTTCCTTTTCTGTGGTTGCCTTGGCAGCCGGACCAAGAATCATTACTTTTCTCTCTGCCGCGCCCCGAGAAGGTCTTCCCGCACCTCTCCGTCCTTCCGGCTTCAGTTCAATTGGAACACACTCACTGATATATCTTCATTTAATAAAATATGTGCGTCTAACTAGAGTGGAAGAAAAGGCGAATCGAATCGTCCAAGAATACACACATGTGCTTCCAAGGAACCGGCCAACTGGCGCACTCCTGGCAGAAGTGCGAGGGGAGAAAGGTTTTATCAAATCGAAAAATAAGAAGTCCTTTTAAAAGTTTGCCTTGCCGGGCGCTTTTTGTGTGCACACATGAGGACACGTCACCGGGCAACGGGCGGGTGGTTGTGGGGATAAAAATTGATAGAAAATAAATTTCCAAGGAATAAGCACAAGAAAAACCGAAACAGTTGTAGGTGGCTGCGTCGAGGCGAGGAAGCATCATCTGGGAATAGCATTATTTTTAATGGTCAGCAGTCCGAAGGGTTTCGCACGGCTCCAGCAGAGGGAAGGGAACAACGCCGGGAGAGGCAGAACACATATTGAAATACGAAGTATGCCTGATAACAATGGCAGCTGTGCTGGGCTCCTCACAGCTTTCCACCCCTTCCGGCCCCCACTGGAAACGACATTCGTAGTAAGACGGAAAGAATATGAAAATATCAGATGTATGGGGAGATATGAAGAAATGGACCACTTCCTCACTCGGTGCGTTCGTGTCATTGAGACGGATGGACAGACGCACGCGATGGGGTGGTTGTCCTAGCTTCGTAGGATTGGCTGAGTTTATTTTCACTAAATTTCTCGTATCTTTCCTCGTCAATTTTTACGATAACAGAAAAGTACCCAAGAATTTTCAAACTGAAACTCAATTATCGTTTTACGACTCGCTTTTCTCGCACAACGAACCACCCTACTGTACTGATAATACACACATATAATCAGGAACACAATAACTCATGTCCATATTTCATACATTATATTTCATCTTTCATCCCCATCTTCAACACACCGGACAACGATCTACTTCGTTACCATCCAGCAGTCCTCCACCCCACCCGTTTCCACCATCTCCGCATCCTTTCAAGCAGGGGAACTTCTTCATTGAAAATATAAAAATACGTACACACATTGTTATTCTTCTCGCCCTCCGTCACCTCACCACTCCTTCATATCAATAACATGTTTTTCTTTTTCATTTCCTCACCCGTTGGCCCTTATTTCCACTGGAGTTCCACTTATTTTTTTTTTTACGTAATCCGCACATGCAATATTCATATTTGGCCCGTTCCTATATGACATAAACCACCTTCCCCTCTCTTCCCTTTCTTGACATTATCAGCGCTTTTCAGAGGCAATAGAAAACTGGACACTCCACAGTCGACACACACACACACACAAATAACACCATTCCAAAAGTTGAAGAGAAATGAAGAAAAACAGCCTTTTTCCACTGACAATAACGACGACGACAACAAACAGCCTACTGAGAAAATTGAAACTCACGCATATTTCCCCCCTCTGTGACTCGACGAGCTTCCGCCGCCGGTCAACATCTTTCGCTGGATCGAACAACAACGAGGGATGATTTTAAACTGTCCATCCGACCGTTCGTTCGGCCAGCCTGATTGAGTTCCATTATCATATGAATGAACCGATCCAGATGATTGATGGACATCACGCACTATCCCACCACAGCAATTGTCATTTTTTTTCGACTATTCATGGCGTTGAATTTTTAATACTCTCGGCTTGCTGCGTCAATGTAAACAAGCTTTTTCCAGCAAGGCGGAAATTAAACTCATAATTTTAGAGATACAAAGGCTCCCGTTTCACCCCCGGTCTTCGTGAAGTGGGGTTGATTTTCAAAGATGACAATCGGTTCGAGCGATTTACGATGAGATATTAAATTGATACGCTGCTTCATGCGCTGGAAGATCCCTACAGGGGTGGCGATAACATCAAAGAAAGGAGTACAAGAAGCTATTTTTGCCCCAAGAACAACCAAGCGTCTCCACATGCTTGACTGGCGCCAATGGCTTCGTCTTCTTCTTCGAACAGTGGCTATAGGTACATGTGCCGCCATAATTACACCGTCCCGATGATTGCTGCATCGTTCCCCCGCACTGCCATTATCGAGCAAGCGAAAAAAGGACGTTCAAAATTAATTAACCAAATTGTTTGTGCAAGCATACATGTAATACTCTCTGTTGCTTTCTACACAAGCTAATAAAATGACCCCCACTACTCCCCCGCGCGCTGTCAGCCAGGGCAGGCTGGAGACCACCTGCCGCGCATGAGGACACTTCCCCCCGCTTTTGTTACTATCTCTCTCCCCCGGGTTGGTACAGCTTTAGTCTAGATGGCATGAGTATGAGTATCACTTTGTAATTAAATTTTATTAACATCCGCGCGAGCGCTCATGTATGACGGAAACAACCGAGTCATGTCTTGCAAGACGTTCAACCGACGCCCCAGTCTCTCCCATCCAGTGGTGGTAGTAATTAAAATGTCGCCACATAGTGGATAAATAAATAATGCGCCATCGACAGACAGGCAACGTTACGCTCTCTCAAGTGTTCGATAAAGTGTGATTAGTAGGTTCATGTTCGGGGTAAAAAAAAAACGTGAAGAGTGATACCCAGTTGACTCGATTTAGTCCCAAATCTCGTTAAAGGTGAGCTAAAATATGGTAAACAATCGAAGTTGGGCGTACTCAAATGAGTGCCCTTAGGGAAACCTGGTTGGGGTAACTTATGATTTCTATCAAGCTATTGTATGATTAGCGTCCAAATTAACTCTGAAGTTGAAGCAGTGTTGCCAACCTGGATGAATAAAATTTTAACATACGTAAACAGGGATTCACTTGTATTCCGACTGGGATTCACTTGAATCCCGATTGAGATTTAATATAATCCCGACTAGGATTCACTTGAATCCCTACTGGGATTCCCTTGAATCCCGACTGGGATTCACTTGAATCCCGACTGGGATTCACTTGAATCCCGACTAGGATTCACTTGAATCCCGACTGGGATTCACTTGAATCCCGACTGGGATTCACTTGAATCCCGACTGGGATTCACTTGAATCCCGACTGGGATTCACTTCAACCCCGATTTGGATTCACTTAAATCCCGACTGGGATACACTTGAATCACGACTTGGATTCATTATAACTTCGACTGGGATTCACTTGAATCCCGACTAGGATTCACTTGAATCCCGACTGGGATTCACTTGAATCCCGACTGGGATTCACTTCAACCCCGATTTGGATTCACTTAAATCCCGACTGCGATTCACTTGAATCACGACTTGGATTCACTTGAATCCCGACTGAGTTTCACTTGAATTCCGACAGCAATTCACATCAATACCGACTGGGATTCATTTGAATCCCAATTAAGACTCACTTGAGTCCCGACTGCAATTAACTTCAATTCCGAATGGGATGCATTTGAATCAACGACTGGGATTCATTTGAATCCCGACTGGGATTCATTTGAATTCCGACTGGGCTTCACTTGAATCCCGACTGGTATTCACTTGAATCCCAACTTAGAATTCACTTGAATCCCTGGGGGATTCAATCCACCTGAGATTCACTTGAATCCCGACTGTGATTAACGTGAAATCCGACTGGGGTTCACTTGAATCCCAACTTAGAATTCACTTAAGTCCCGGCTGGGATTCACCTGAATCCCGAATAAGATTCACTGGAATCCAGACTGGGATTCACTAGAATCACGATTGGTTTTCACTTGAATCCCGACTGAGATTAACGTTAATCCCGAATGGGATTCCCTTATATTCCGACTGAGATCCACTTGAATTCCGACTGGGATTCACATGAACCACGACTGGGATTCATTTGAATCCTGACTGAGATTCTTTTGAATCTTGACTGAGATTCTTTTGAATCCCGAGTGGGATTAACTTGAATCCAGACTGGGATTAACTTTAATCCCGACTGAGATTCCCTTAAATACCGACTGGGTTTCACTTGAATTCCAACAGCGATTCACTTGAATCTCATCTGAGCTTCACTTGAATCCCATCTGAGATTCACTTGAATCTTGACTTGGATTCACTTGAATCCCGACTGGAATTCAATTGAATCACTAATTGAATCCAGACTGGTTTTCACTTGAATTCAGACAGCTATTCACATCAATCCCGACTGGGATTATTTCGAATCCCTACTGGGATTCACTTGAATCACGACTTAGATTCAGTTGAAATCCGACTGGGATTAGCTTGAATCACGACTTGGATTCACTTGAATCCTGACTGAGATTCTTTTGAATCCTGACTGAGATTCTTTTGAATCCCGACTGGGATTAAGTTTAATGCCGACTGAGATTCCCTTAAATTCCAACAGCGATTCACTTCATTCCCGACTGGGATTCATTTGAGATTCTTGATCTGAAATTCACTTGAATCTTGACTTGGATTTACTTGACTCCCGACTGGAATTCACTTGAATCACGACTTGAATCCCGGCTGGTTTTCACTAGAATTTCGACAGCGATTCACATCAATCTCGACTGGGATTTTTCTAATCCCGACTTGGATTGACTTGAATCCCGACTAGGATTCTTTTGAATGATGATGATGATGGTCCCGCCACTAACCCCTACAACTCCCGACTGGGATTCTTTTGAGTCCCGACTGAGATTCACTTGAATCCCGACTGGGATTCACTTGAATCACGACTGGGATTCACTTGAATCCCGACCGGGATTAGCTTGAATCACGACTTAGATTCACTTGAATCCTGACTGAGATTCATTTGGATCCCGACTGGGATTAACTTGAATCCAAACTTGGATTAACTTTAATCCCGACTGAGATTCCCATAAATACAATCTGAGATTTACTTGAATCTTGACTTGGACTCACTTGAATCCCAACTGGGATTCACTTGAATCTCGACTGGGATTCAATTGAATCATGACTTGAATCCAGACTGGTTTTCACTTGAATTCCCACAGCGTTTCACATCAATTCCGACTGAGAGTCACTTGAATCCCGACTGGGATTCACTTTAATCCCGACTTGGATTCACTTGAATTCCGACAGCGATTAACATCAATCCCGACTGGGATTCACTTAACTCCCGACTGGGATTTTTTTGAATCCCGACTTGGATTCACTTGAATCCTGACTGGGATTCTTTTGACTCCCGACTGTGATTAACTTGAATCTAGATCGGGGTTCACTTAAATACCGACTGGGCTTTACTTCAATTCCGACAGCGATCCACTTCAATCCCGACTGGGATTCACTTCAATCCTGACGGGGAATCATTTGAATCCCATATTCACTTCAATCCAAACTGCGGTTCTCTTGAACTGCGATTCACTTGAAAAAAGTTCACTTGAATTCCGACTGGGACTCACTCGAATCCCGACTGGGATTCACTAGAATCCCGACTGGGAGTCACTCGAATTCTCAAAATTTCAAGCAACATTTAACCCCCGAGATTCGCTGGCCAGCAACGTTCAATGATCACACTCGCAAATCCCTAGGCACAAATTCATGAATTCTTCACACCCCCAAAAGGCCTATATCTCCTGCATTCGAGCGAGACAGAGAAGAAGAGGAAGAAAAACAATCGTATTGATTGCTTCACGGCTTTCTGAAACCGGCAAATACATGTACCATTGTCCATTTTCTTCGCCACCTAAGCCTTGTACCTACCGAAAAAACAACAACAACACTCACAGGATGTAACAGACCGAGAGATATCTTTTTTTTTCCAAATTTCTCCTTCCAAGCGCCAAACGAACGCAATCCGAATCCGTGAGCAGGCTCGATTAGGTAGGGGGGGGGGGGGGGGGTGAATTGGAGAAAGGGCATGAGGCTGGATATCTTGCCATAAATCGCTATATTGGCGCTATCGTATTGTTTCTTGGCACCTCCTCGGTCGGTCGCTCGCTCGCAGCACCAAAGGGCAACATCAAAGACAATCTTCCCGCCCGGTGTTCATGCCCATGTCGAGCGAGGGTGGGAAATGATAATATTTTTCTTTCGATTTTCCCTCGGACCGTGTCTTATCCGAGCCATGGTCCGGCGAGAGAGGGGGGGGGTCGAATCTGTTATGAGACTTATTTTCCAATGTGTGCCCCGCCAACCCCTCCCCCCGGTCGGTGTTACGCAACGCCGTTCTCTCGGTGTGTTACATAAAAATATTGGAAAGACGACATTACCGCCCCCCCCCCCCCCCCCCTCCTCCCCTCTGAAATCTGATGGACACAAGGACGGTTTATTTTTTATTTTTATTCTTGAAACAACCACCGGGAAATGGAAGAAATTGAAAATCCTCGCATGGCGGTGGCGACTCAAGTCTAATGTGTTTTCGTCCGGTGAAAAATCGAAAATTTCGTCCTCGCATATACATTTGCTCTCGGTCGGTCGGTACACACATACGTTCGAAAGTACTTTCGGTGGTGGGTGGGAAACTCAAACCGACCAACTCCCGCCTTCCCCTCAACCGACAGTGGCACAACAGCCATTCGTCCGAAAAAAGGACGCGCAAGTGTAAGGATAATGGCAAGAAACGACAGAGAGTAATTGTGTTCATGTCCGATTATAAGAAAAGCGTACAGAAGGATGATATATACGAGTTCGTCCGCCGTCGACCTCCCCGTTTCCCGACGCGGGAGGCGGGGGTGGTGGGCGGTTTATATGTGTGTGAAACTTCTTACCTACCCGTGTGTTGTGCACCACTAGCAGCAGCAGCAGCAGCAGTGGCATCAACGCCGGCGAGGGAAGGAAAGGTCTTTGCAAACACGGACACGCATCCTTTTCGTTTTTTTTTTTTTTTTCTTTTTTGTGTGCCTTCCCCGGATGGTGCCACCGTTGTTATTGCTATACTTTCCTATTTTTGCGGATAGTCGTCCTTCCAAAAGAGCTACTAGCTCGATTCGCCGAGCGGACAAACCCGAGACTGATCCACCTAAATTCGAGTGATGATGGCGGGATTTATTTTGCTGGAAACGGAGAGATAAGACGTTTTTAAATGTTTGACCAGAGTTGATTTGTCGATTTTTGTAGAATCTCTAGCAACTGTTTAAGTTGTTTCAAATGGCGGATTAACTAGCTTTCGCAATCTTGTGATGTACTGCTGTGGGTGGTTAACTGAATAGTGCAAAGTATCATTTAGCATTGTGCACGGTCAGAGAATCTCACTCTTATTCGAGTTTCTCAAATAGGGTAGTGTCCTAGAGTGCACTTGTTGCAAATCGAATTAGGTAACTTTAATGAGACTCAATTAGGTCAAAATCGAGATGCTGCAACTAATTATGACGGTTTGCTGTTTCATGTTGTATCTCAGAATACAACAGTCAGAAACATAGTAGCTTGCACCGTTAAATTATGACATAGTGTAACTTTCAATTACAAGTCAAAATAAGCATTAACAACGAAATTGTTTGCAATCTTTTATGCAACTGACCTGATTTAGGCGGTATCTCTCTTAAATTTACATGAAAAATCATGTGAACTTATGCCGAATCTAGCGTTCCAAACATGTACATTAGATATCGCAGAGAATTACATGATATTTTCAAACTGCGCAGTTTGAAAGAAACAAACAAGGTGCTGAGTTCCGTAGTTCAAATATTTTAAGGGGTGATAGACTATCATATTCGATGGAAAAACTACAAGATACAGCTCCATTGGGTTGTTCGAAAGGATGACGTTGGACTACGCTACTAAATGTAGGCCATTTTGATTGTACAATGCAATGTTCTTTGAATTAATATACTTTTTAAGATAAGGCTTAACATTGTTTGTCAATAGTATGTGGCCCAAAATCAACAATGTCCTCTGGTGAAATCGATGCGTAGACATATTTCCGATCGATTGGTGTAAATTTTTTGAAAATCTTTGGAGAGACTTTACAGCTCGAAAAAGCAGTGTAAATTTCTGTTCAATATCATGCACATAAGTGGAGCGTCACAGAACATGGAAATTAGCATTGTACTTCTTGTAAAGTTCTGGGACATTCCACACATTGTCGATAATAAAGGGTGTCCACGATGAAATTGCCACACACAAAATTGATTCGCAAAATTCGAGTTTTCATCCGATTGCCATCAAATTTTCAGGGATTGAGATATAACTATTAAACTTCATTTTACCATTTTACTCGTATTTTATTTACAGTCCATACGCAAATGCCCGCACCTTGGCCTTAACCCCGGCCATAAGATTCTGCACAACCTGTGAATCAACCGTTTTTTGCATGTAAACCCATACTTTCTTCAGTTCCTCGACTGTCTTCACTACCTTAGGTCGTTTAAGAAGGTGCTGCTTCATAATCGCCCAGTACTTCTCGATGGGGCGGAGCTCCGGAGTGTTGGGAGGGTTGAACATTTTCGGCACGAAATTGACCTTATTGTCCGCATACCACTTAAGCACGTCCTTGGAGTAGTGGCATGAGGCCAAATCCGGCCAGAAGATTGTTGGGACGTTGTGGGCCTTCGAGAGAGGAAGCAGCCGCTTCTGGAGGCACTCTTTTATGTACACCTGTCCGCTCATCGTGCCCTGGGTCACGAAAGGTGCACTCCGCTTCCCGCACGTGCAGATGGCTTGCCAAACCGGAATTTCTTCGCAAATTTGGACATCTTCTGAGTGCGGACATGCTCCGGAACGCTGAACTTATCCTTGGCCGTGAAAAACAGGTTGCCGGGGATCTGTTTGAAGTCGGCCTTCACATATGTTTCGTCGTCCATGATGCAGCATTCAACTTTCGTCAGCATGTTGAGGTACAACTTCCTGGCACGGGTTTTGGCGGACTTGTTCTGCTTCTCGTCGCGATTAGGGGCCTTTTGTACCTTGAACGTTCGAAGCCCAGCCTTAGTTTTGGCCTTCTGGACAAAACTTCGGCTTAGGTGCAGCTTCTTAGCCACATCCAGAACGGAGGCGTTCGGATTTCGGTTGAAGGCCCCAACTACGCGGTTGTGATTTTTGGTGTTGTACGGCATACTTTTTCCTTCACTTCTGGGCTTCCGATCGGTGGTCAACCGTTCCTCGGACCGCTTAATTACTCGCGACACCGTGGAATTCGCGATTCCCAACGTTTTAGCGATGGAACGATGCGAGAGATCCTTGTTCTCGTGATGAATGCGCAAGATTTTATCACGCACGAGCTGTTCTTTCGACTCCATTTCCGCGAGTTTTGATCACAGGACATCAAAAAATAATCATAATGCACTATGAACTAAATCCACCCAAATTTTCATTAAATTCTACCCAACGGTTAAAAAGTTAGAGCAATTTCATAGTGTGGCAATTTCATCGTGGACACCCTTTATTTGACAAATTACCAAATAGTTGGAACGACAAACACAAACCAAATATTTGCCATAGCAATATTTGATCAAAAATATTTGCCGATCACACGTTGGTCAAATATAGTTGTCAAAATTTGTCAAATTTTTGGCGTTTCGTCAAACAGTGTGATCTCAGCTTGAGTTGTTGAACGTTTAATGTTTTGATACATGCTGGTCTTAACTTAGCTCTAACTGGAAGTGTATTTTGCTTAGCAAATCGTATGGAAATGTATGAAAGTTGAGAAATGTCTCCAATTTTCGCCGAGTAATTTTATTTTTGTTCGGACTCGCCAACTGTGTGGCAACGGCAGCTCAGCAAGAATATTCTCGGTGGTTCCCCAGCCGTCAACTGCCAAGCGCAAGTATGTGAAAAATATCGTTAACTGTAAATATTCCAGCTACTATATTTTGATCCAGATACCTTCACGGAATGCTAAATTTGGCAAACATTAAAAGGATTTTTCACGTCAGTTCAAGCCAGATATCGCCTAAATCCGGTTCATGCTTGTTTATGCTTGCATTGGTGAGGGGAAATTTTACGCGTCCGTTAGAATCCATCATTTTTTTCTGTGGCAGATTAGTCTATAAATCCGGAAATTTATAGCGGTAATTAATTACTGGGTCATTTTTTCTACATTAAAAACATGTGTGACGGTTGTTAACGGTGACATGAGTTTTGGTCAAATTTACATGCTGAAAATTGCATGGTAGACTATGATAATCAACTTTTCAAACTGTCATATTGATCTTCGGATATTGATCTTCGAAACATCTCCAAAATCCGGTTCTCCAATTCTAGTTCCCAGTCAATCAGTAGCGGTTTTGATGACTCATATTCTGATTCCGCAAGTGATTTCACAACCTTTCCTACTAGGAAATGAAAAACCTCCCATGTTAACCCCCGGAGTATGGGGTAGGTATGAAGCTTTTCCTCGAAGGATTCGTCCAAGATAACCAACAGAGCAACTACGACGACAACAACAACAACAACAACAACAACGAAACAATAAAAGTAAAAGCCGGACGACTACGACCGTTACATACAGTTGGCAAGAACACGACGAAGTACGAAGGCGGGAAAAAAGTTTACATTATCCATCTTGCATGTCCGTTTCTAAGGAAACTAGGAAAGCCGAACAGCAGCGCACTCATTTTCTTGTCAACGGAGGGAATGGGTTAGAGTTCGTACCTAGTTTTCAACTGTAAAGCAGAATATATGGTGGGTCATTTTTAAAGTGCAAAGCTAAAGTTAAAGGACCAGGCAACTGCAATTGAGTAGATTTTCTAAATTAAATCAATACATGTAGAGCCGAATAGGAATTTAAAATTCCCCCCATCAATCATTCTTATGCAACGTAAAACCATTCAAAATGAATGTTGTTCAAAAGTGAGAATCGTGCTATAAATTTTTCACTCGAAAACATCTCCGCTCAAATTGAATAAATTTTCGCGCGGAATAAATTCCACCGTCCTCGTTGCTATCTTCCGACACCAAAGAGGTCGATCCTGCAGCACACACCGGCATCGTCCATTTCCAAAAAAAAATCACATGTGAACAGTGGAATGTACTTAGGTCTTCTCTTCCACTTCCCCTTCCCCTTCCCCTTCCGACCAACGGAAAAGTGAGAGATAGCCCCAGCAGAAAACCATAAATCAATATGCGGATGTGTGCTGGAGTGGGTGATTTTGGCGCGCCTGGCGACGCTTATGTGCTTATTATTCGGTACCATTTACCATTATTTTTCTCGTTTGCTGCCAAAAGCTGCCAAGAGTTTTCCTCGTCCCTTGTGAGCCTCTCTGGGGTTGAGACGGGGGTCATCCACCCACTCAACCGAGCACCAAGTGCGCGATGGTTAAAATGGTAAATAGTCTCCTTCCACCTCGCACGCGGACAGGAAAGACACCTTTTTTTTCTACTTTTTTTTTCAAGAAGCACAAGACGAACTGACTCGGGTTTGGTTGTTTACTTGAACCCACACGCGGACCTTGGTCTGTACCGCACACAAAGGCACACCGAAGAGATCTATTGGACAGATATATCTTTCTTTTCAGTTTTACTTTATTTTTTAACAAACAACCCCTATTTCCTGACCCGGACCCGTCTTATCGGACCCTCCGCTTCTTCAAATCCCGTGAATCTTCCTTTTATCTCCTCCTCTCCGAGGCGCACAAACGACCGATACACTAAACATCACACACATGTGCTACCCTCGGACTGAGGATGGATGGAAGGTACTCACACCCGTACCCCAATTGAACCCGACGAACTGAAAAGAAAAATAAATGCTAAGAATCGAGAAAACACCACGTGAAAGTTCGATTCTTATGTAAACCGCCTCTCCTGCTCTTGCTCCAAGCTCGCACACGGGGTACTTCCGCAGAAGAAGAAAAACCTCACTCACATTCTTCATGCACTCGCACTCGCCGGAGAAAACGTGGTCAAGTCGAAAACATGTACCACCCACTTTCGCAAAAAAACCCACCCACCACCCAAACGCTCGGCATTGACCATCTCAGTACAGCAGACACAGATAAAGCATTATTTTGGGGCCATTCTCACTCGCTTTCTCTTTCTGTCAATTTCGGTATCTCTCACTGAGCGTACGTGTTTCCAGGGCAGTTGGTACTTTCATTCGATTCGCATTGCAAGGAGGAGAAGAAAGTTCCTCTATCGTCCTGGCCTACAACGAATGTCCGTTAGCCACCCACGTGTGGGGGTGGACAACAGAAGGGGGTAAATACATACAATCCTTCTTCTTCAGTTTGGGGGATTTTTTTTTTCGGAGGTTGGAAATACGTGTTTTATGTGCGTTCTAATGTGGAAGAAGATGGGGGTTTATCGTTTGGCAACTTTTCCTTTGTGCTGTCTGGGAAGACATTTGGTAAGGAGTGTATGAAAATAATAGAAGTAACTAGTCTTAACAGTTGCGATGCCAGGAATGCGATGGACGGATGGACGGATGGCAGGTTGGAGGCAGCAGAAACGGAATTTCGGTAGGATATTTGTCGTTTTTTTTTTTCTCGGTGAGTTGGGCTAGTTGGGAGGAGAATAATACAGTGAGGCAGTGGAAAAAGTGGAAGGAGCAGATAGTTATTCGACAAAGTTTTCAAATGTTGAGCTAGGAATATCATTTGAATACCTTTTATTTTGTTTTGCGTCCCTAGAATGAAGCGTAGAAAATGACTGGTCTGGTTGTTGACATAAATTCAGTTGAATACAGTGATACAATTTTCGAAATCGTACATCACTATGTATATTTATTTGCCATGAATTTAAAAGTATTAGGAAGGCTTTAGAAAAAAAATGTATTAATGTCTGAGCAATGTGTCAAATATAAGTAGAAAGTATGATATATGTTTTGCAAACATATTTTTTTATTTCTCTGTAAATAATTACTACTTAAAAGATTTAAAAACATACACTGCACATATACATACATTCCTGCAGTATTCTAAATGATTATTCTGATTTCGAATATGTTGGCCCATTCTTAATCTAATCTAATTTAATACAAATGCAGACAGTACGCGTAAAAATCCTGAAAATAACTGGGTTAGATGACGTCCTATTATTATGTTTTGTCAATATTGATGCTTGCAGCATATCAGAGACATTACCCAAGTAACATTGCCAAAACCATCCAGCTTTATTAAGTTTTATTAAAGTTTTATGGAAGCCACTAGAAATCAATTTGGTTTTATTATGGTTGCAAGAGGTGCCAATAGGTTTTTTATATTTTAGTCAGGTTTATGAGAAATGATAGAAATGTGGAAAATAAATGCAACAAATTTAAATGCAATGCAAATGAACATTAGATCGGCGACAAATTTCGACATTCTTTTGGATAACTGTATTGAATTCCATCAATTTTTAGGAAATTCATGATTGATTTATCCAATATATTTGTTTTAATTTAGTTTTTGTTGTTGTAAACTCGCATAATTTCCGAGGCGCAATAATTTTCGGCTCTCCATATTCACCATTAAATGAAATGCGCAAATGATTTCGAGCATAATAAGGTGTAAAAAAACTCAATTTGTTTTGGACACTTTGCTATCAAACAAAATTTCCCACAACACTAGAACTTTTTTCTTAGATATTATTTGACCCGAAACGCTGGTAGATCACCTTTTCGTGGTGTGTTACGGGGTATCAGATCTACCACCGAACCCTAGTCTGAATTAATTCAAACTAGCGAACATATTTGTTTTTGTAGTCAAAGGAACATATAAAGGGTGTTCCGATCAAAATTTGGTCAAACAGTAATGTGTGTGAGTCGATCAAAGTTTTTATTAATAAGTCAAATTCTTTTTCTTTTTCAAGTTCAGTTAATACAGAATACAGGAGAAATATTCAGCTAAGCTTCCTTTTTACCGAATGCGAATTGCCGGGTCTTTCGTTTAACACCTGTCATAAGATTTTGTACAGTCTTCTTGTCCACTTTATTCGCCGCAGAACGCCAGTTTGCCTTGAACTGTTTCTCGCTCACAACAGCTTTTTGAGTCTTCTTAAAGTTCCGCTTGACGATGGCCCAATATTGTTCGATTGGGCGGAGCTCTGGCGTGTTGGGAGGGTTCTTGTCCTTGGGCACCACTTGAACGTTGTTGGCAGCATACCACTCCATGGCCTTTTTTCCGTAATGGCAAGATGCCAAATCCGGCCAAAATAGAACGGAACAATTGTGTCGCTTCAGGAAAGGCAGTAGACGTTTTTGTAGGCACTCGCTCAGATAAATTTCCTGGTTGACGGTTCCGGTTGCAATGTAAACGTTGCTCTTCAAGCCACAGGTACAGATGGCCTGCCACACCAGATATTTCCTCGCGCACTTTGACAGTTTAATGTGCTTGAAAATATCTGCCACCTTTCCTCGTCCGGTTGCCGTATAAAATTCCTGTCCAGGAAGCTGTTTAAAGTCTGCCTTGACGTAGGTTTCATCGTCCTGTACCACGCAATCAAACTTCGTCAGCATCGTCGTGTACAACTTTCGCGATCGTGCGTTGGCCGACGTGTTTTGTTTATCGTCGCGATTTGGAGTCAACACTTTCTTGTAAGTCGACAGTCCAGCTCGTTGTTTAGAAGGCCACGGTTGAAGGCGCCACTCCCAGCTTCTTCGCGACATCTCGGACGGAGAGGTTGGGGTTCCGCTCGAAACAGCGGGCAACTCTTTTTGTCGTCGCTGTGGCCTCCGGCTTTATTCGATTTCCCCCGATCCAGCTTTCCTGGCTGTCGACAAACGTTCACCGAACACTTTGAATACGTTGGTAACAGTTGATTTAGCCACATTCAACAATTTCGCCAACTTGGCGTGAGAGTAGTTTGGATTTTCGCCATGCACGTGCAAAATTTTGATGCGTTGCTTCTCTTCCTTCGACGACATTTTGATAACTGAAGTGCTAATCGCAAAATCAAAATAGAGGCATGATGTGACACGCACACATCTTCAAAATGAAGGGTGTGCAAAAATTTGTAATGCACGAAGAAAGGAAATGCGTCAAGTTTAAGTCGACCAAATTTTGATCGAATCACCCTTTATTAGTTCTTATTTCAGTTTATGTCTTGTGAAAAGTGACAATACTCGGATTGAGCAACCGAGGATGAGCTTGGGAAAACATGGTTAGTCATCATTTATGTGAATTCTCATTTTCTATTTGATGTTCTATAGTTTGAATTGGTTATGACTAGGGTTCTGATGAATGGTCAGTATCGGAGTAATTGTTTGTTTTCTTTGCAATAAATCCGGTTTTGACTGACAAAGAGGCACGCTTTTCAAAGATTGCTCTCACTCCTCAAAGGGTTTAAATAGCGAAAACTTTCAATAAAACTCGATTCATTGCTAACAAAACAAACAATAACAACTGTAACAACACCGAATACTTCATCATTTCTCAATAGTGATGAAGTAACTCGACATGCACTAAACAAAGGATACGGGATATACAACAATAGATCGAATTACAGGTCGCAGTGGCTTATGTCCTGAACAGAGAAAAAAATAGATATTATTTACTGCTAAATAAATCAGAAGAGCAGAGATTCTCTGCTCAATCCAACAAAGCAGAACAACAACGATATCCCAGTGAAGTTTGACAGCTGTGGCCATTTGGCCATAAGATGGTTTTAGTGGCAGCCAATAGGTTTTATGAAGGTTCTCAAGTGGTCATAAAATGTTTTTTTTTTTTTTTTTGATGACATATAGCTTTTTTTCCTTATAACGTTCTTTCCAGTTTTGTATTTTAAAATCAAAATTTAGTTTTCATATGATAAATTCAACAAACTTTTTGTTCTTTGTCCAAAAATAACCATTGGATTACAATGAATTACAGAGTCAATTTTCCGTTACATAAATTAATAAGTTGAATTCAAAATTTGAATTTTTATTTGTTTAATACAAAAAAAAACACTACAATGAAACTTTTTGTTATGAAATAAAATGTTTGGGTAAAAAAGATTTTTTAGTTAAAGTCGAGGGGTTGTCAACTTGCGTATCTTCGATTTATCTGTCGGTATTAAAAAGGGAAGGCTACCCAATATGGCATAAGGTCGTTTAGCAGAAGGCCGTTTGGCATAAAGTCTTTTGGCATAATACTTACATAAAAGATGTTGGATAATCAATGGTCATTTGGCATAAAGGCCGTTTGGCATAATGAACATTTGGCATAAAACAAAGAAAATATTGGCATCAAAACCATTTAGTATAAATATCGGAAAATGAAAGCTGCTTCAGGTTCAGTTGGCAGTTGACATAACTTGGACATGTGGCATGTGGCATAAAAGTCATGTGGCATAAAAGTCTGTTGGCTTAATGGCCATTTGGCATTGATTAACCATAAAATCATCACCGAGTAAAAATAGGAAAGATTTTAAATATAAAAAAAATATAAAATAACTTATACTCAAAAAATAGGCAATATGACAGTTTGGCATAACAACTAAAAAATTATATCAATTACAAAACAATTGCCCGAGTCCATTTGGCATTAGTAACCAAGGGAATATTACTATGGATAAAAGCCTAGGCCAATGACATTATGCCAAGTGACCACTTGAATCCGGTTTTATTGCAAGACTGTTATGCTAAATGGTCATTATACCAAACGGCATTATGCCAACTGACCACTAAGCTCAAGTTATTGTTATGCCAAATGACTTTATGCTAAACGACTTTATGCCAAACGACCTTATGCTAAATGACCTTATGGAATATGGGCTTCCCACTTAAAAAGGTGCATTATATATTTTTGTTTAAATATTTTTGTTATATCGTGTACGTGTAGTTAATGGAGTATTGAGTGTTATTTTGCGTATTATGTATTTTACGCAGTATGGCAGTCTAGTATAAGAAATAAGATTTTTTTAAACCCACCCTTTTTGGATTTATCTAACTGTACCTTATTAGTGAGTTTAATCGTATTTTGATGCGGAGGTGTACATTTTTAAATGCTTGTATTTATGGTTTAGTTGATAGATAGAGTTGATTGCTTCTTGGTTAAAATACTCAGCAATCCCTTTTTAACGGTAAATTTCTCAAATATGATTTGTATTGTTGTGAAACTTGATTTTCGTTGTGACCTAAAGGCAATGGATCAATATTAGCAACGCTTTAACATTCAATTTCATGGTGACAATAGCAGAGAAGATTATTGTATTTTTTGTGGTAGATGGCTGGATAAGAAAATTGCATTTATAAACCCCATCTCTTACGCATGGGATCGAACACTACCATAAGTAGGGACTCCATGTTACCCTCAAAAAGGGCCAATCCGCTGCTTATCTCCATGGGTCCATTGTATCTCCAAGTGGCCCACTGCTTCCGTTTCCTCAAGGATTACTACTTTAAAAATAAACTATACTTACGCTATTTTGAAATATTACAACAAAGGTTCTTACCGTTTCTACTATACTGTTCAGATCCTCGTACGTTTTAAATCCTAATTTCAGAGAATACCTTTATTTGAAATTTAAAAAATATTTCAAATGGCTGTAAAAGTTTACAACATAAATAAAATGTCTGCATCGTTAAAAAAAAATCTGCAATAAAAATGAAAAGTCTGTAAATTTACAGACATGGCCGTAAATATGGCATCTCTGCTCGATAATAAATACAGGGTGGCCACAGAGTCGGGAAAATCAGGAAATGCAGGAAAAAGTCGGGAATTTCAAAATCCATCGGGAATTTTTGTCATATGGCAGGTACCATGCTCACACCTTTCATTGATAATTTGAGTAGCGTTTTTGTCATCAACTCGATCAAACGATATCATGAACGGAATGAAACATGGTTTTTCTGCAAATCCAGCATTGCTGAAGAAGATGGCTCAGTGCTCCATGGATGGCCCGGCTGTCAACTGGAAGGCATTCAAAGAATTAACTGGCTTTGCAGTCCTCAACTTCGGTAGCTACAATATACAATTCCTTCAAGGAGGGGATAAGGCAAACATATTGGCATGTGGATCATTTTCTGCTGGCTTTGTTCAGCCTGTTTCAAAACGTACCGCTAAATGGCTGTGACAGGTACTTGACTGGAACTCCTTGGGTGATCCTTATGACTGAAGCATCGCCAAATGCATGCATTACTGTAAATTTTAGTGCAACGATTGTCTTTGCAAGTTTTTAACAATATTTTTCATTTTATATGCTAAACGAGTTCCGCCAACCTGGGGTGGTAACACTGTTGTCATTTTTAAAATACCATAGAAACGCAGTCCATTTGTATATTTGACCAATATTTTTTACTGCAGTGGACATAAACCTATTGTGTCATTCACCTTAGAGTCAACCGAATTTCAAACGGAGATTTTCGTCGGTATTCCGATTAAAAGTGCTCGTTGTTGTGGATGATGCGGTAGACGATAAGATGCTGGTACCAAAGCTGAATTTTGTCATTAAGTCAGCAGCAATGGTCGACGCGTTTCTCAGGGAATACCAGACCTAATCTCCTATAGCTCTGTTTCTTTTGACGATTTAAAGGGGCTACTTAGAGCCGCTATGGAGAAAAAATTCAGCCCGATCGTCTGAAAGTCAAAGTAAAATCGGTCATTGAAATAGAATTGACTGAGAGCAACCTTCTGTCAGCTCTTAATGTGGAAATCAGGTTTGCCTCTAAATCGGCAATCAAAAAAGCGAGAGAATTTGCAGAAATTTCCGAAAACGACCTTTTTACTGTGGTTTTTTTAAGGAGCTACTCAACAAATCTTTTTTGACATACCCTTTTAAGCGCTAAGTCACCTGATGTTATAACTCACTTCGCGGATATAGCTAAAAAGCGTCTAGAACTGTGTCTGAAACGTAGATAAATACTATCTGAGCGCTCACAAAGTGAAAGAAGAATTTGAGCAGCTTGCAGGAATCCAGAGAAAAGAACAGCGTTCCGACAAATTTTGGCTAGAACGTAGAATTGTCTACGAACTGTCAACGACGTTGAAATCATGAAGTCCTTGATACAATATGCACGCAACGCACGTGCATCATTTTGTGCTCGAAATCCTCGAATGCTTTACTATTTTTCTTCGATGTTTATGCTTCTAGAAACTTGAAAATCAATTACTTATATAGAGCGATCTTTGCTCTCGTTTGCAAAATGAGCGACCAAAGAAAGTTATGCAATACTCAAGAAGGCCAGTTTGCGGCTGCTATCCTCCGTCATTTTGCGTGACTGAAACAAGTCAGAATTTCAGATTGAACAACTTCCTCAGAAACTTCAAAAATATCTTTTAATTCAATTTGTAATCACTTATTAACTGATTAAGTCGGAAAAATTAGGCAAAAATGCGGGAAAAATTCGGGAAAAATGCGGCATTTTTTAAATTAAGATTGTGTGGCCAGCCTGTCAATACCAACGTCTGTGTTAGGAAAAACTTTCAAAGTATCTAACGCCTTGACGTATGCAGCCAAGCTGACTGAACATTGGCTGGTCGTTTTACTTTTTGATTTGCAGAAGCAATTCATCCAAAAGCTTCCACGATTGACAGCAAAGTCAATCGAATTTCACCAAACCACAAATGCATGATACTAAAATGGCAGCGGCGGGAGGATTATTCGTTTCCTATCTCATTTACCCGCACGCATCATAACTGCTTGTGTTTGTTTTCCCCAAGCTAACTCTCCGCCGATTTCGCTTAACTTCGATCCAACACCGAGACGGCACACGAGCGATAGTTTTTTTTTCCAGCAAGAAGGGTGCGCCTCTTATTTATATTTTTGATTAATTTTATACACCATTTATGAAAAGCAGCCCACCCTACCGCGGCAGCAAACGTCCAGGCAATCGGGGTATTATTTTGAATTTCATGATTTATTGCACGCAAAAGCAAATTGCTTGGCTGTTTACGGAAACAACTCGTGGCGCAAGAATGGAACCGTTTCGATGATTGGAAATTTTCCTCTCCCTGGAGGTGTACATTAATTTCGGTTTCCTGGCCTCCCCCCTTTGCAGGACCGCGCCGATGAATCATTATCCCTGTGATAGATGTGGGAGAAAGTGGGGTGTTGGGCAGAAATCTCATTATTTCATAAGGTAATTACCCCTTTGGCTGTGTTTACGCCGTTCAGCCCTTTGGCAGAGTTGTTGTTTTTTTCGCTTTACGTCAAGCGAAACAACAAACGAGTGGGGGGGGGGGAGGATCTTCTCATCGGAAAATTAATGGCCAAACTTCCCGTCATTGGTCGGTTTTTGGAAGAGTTTCCAATTTTAGAACACTCCGGCTCCATTCCGGGAAGCATCCGGACTAAAGTGGCTAGCGAAATTTCTAGTTAAATCAATTGTTGAAAATTCCTTTTAATTTCTAACTCAATAAATCAGAAATGATTGTGTAAAGCTCCTTCCAATTTTCTTACGCTCCGGCTGGTTGGCTCTGGCTAGCGCCCAGTCAGTCCCCATAGCGAAAGGCTTTTAGCCTTCGTTACCCGTTTCTTTTATTTTACTTTTTTTTTTCTTTGCCCATCATGGATTGGTGATAGCAGTCAGTACGACTCCGGGAGAACACAAAATTAAATAAATTGAAAATGTACGTGATTCATGGCAGTTTAAAAGGGGCCATCTAGTTGGACCAGTGCAAAGGCAAGAAATCGTCAAAAAGAAGCGGAATGAAAAAATCTAATAAACGATAAAACTAATGTACCTATATCTATTAGCCCTACGAGTTCTGCCACCCCCTCACTTTTGACATCATCGTCCTTTTCCAGCTTGTGAGCAGCAGCAGCAGCAGCTCGCGTAAACTTTTTCCCTGTTGGTTAAAAATAAATGCTTTGAACTTATTACCGATTGCCATTAACCCGATTTTCCCTTCCCTGCCGTCGTTGCTGCTGGAAGCCATTAAAATGTGCCCATTCCAGTGACAGGGAAAGCCACCAACCAACGTGACAAATCAAATAGCAAAAAAAACGGCGGGACAAATGCAATGATTTGTTTACTTTGTACCGATCAACCACGCGAAGCAACAGCGCGATTTGGATTTAGAAAATGTTTACACTCATACAAAAAAAAATGTTGAAAGTAATAAATTACTTCCTTGATCGGAACTGGCAGCCATTCCGTCAACTGACAGTTTGTTTGTTTGTTTTTTGAACGATTCAGAGGAAGGAGAACCAACTTTCGTGATCAGAGGGAATAAGACTCGTGGAGCCATTTGTAGCGAAATTTCTGCAAAATTCAACTTTATGAGTGTCGATTTTGCGTGTAATGAATTGCGTGGAGCAGAACCGGACACGCTAGAATATGTACCAGCCCTTGCGCTTATTTACTTGGAATCTTAAGCTTCTGGTGGACGGAGATAGATTACTCTCGTGAATTCTCATATTCGATCAGATTTTTTATTGAATTTGGTAACAAGCATGTTCTAGGAAACTTGTACTAAGTTCATGACCTACTGTGGTTTTACTGTGGTTAAAATTCCGACGAAGCGTTCCATTGCTTGTTTGGAAATTATTTTAAGCCTGAAAGTTTTGCGTACGTACACATTTAACAAATAATCTGTTATGCTACCTGTGCAATTCCATAACGTTTCTTTCAATGTCTCGCTAGCCCGAAGAAAACTTTTCTGAATGCCGTTCTAATTTTAAAAGCTGAATGTCATTAGCATCATGCTCCATGACTTCATATTACTGTTGAAAAAAAGCTTGAATACTGTTCACAGAAAAGAGTGGTTGTTTTGTTCTGTATGAAGTAATATACATGCGCCCAAAATTTATTTCGAAACCTTCAAAGGGTCGCTTGAAAGTTGTTTTGAAGGTTTTCTGGGAAAGTTCGGGAAGGTTCTTGAAATTTCTTGCCCACCTATGGAAGGATAATGGCCGGTATGATGTCAATGTTATTTGAACAAGATGAAAGCTGAAACGAGCTTAGAAGGTATCCATGGCAATCATTAATTGTGTTATGGTCCTATGCTATGGTAATATGTATTAGTTTTATATTGTCTCCAACAGATTTAATTAGAACACTTATACAAACTCTTTTTCATCGTTTTTATATAGTTGAAACCAACGGTGTCGTTAACGACACTGGTTGAAACCTTTAGCTCTAAAGACAATTGATATATAGTCTATGATTTGAACAACTGGAGAGATAACATTGGTAAAAGAAAACTTATTTCGTTGATTGATTTCTCACTCTGACGCTTCTGTAGGGGATTGGATGAGCTCAAAACAAATCCCAATGATTGACATATTTCATCACATTCGCACACAGTTTTGTTTTGGGACTTTTTTCCTAGTTATTCTAAAAAATAGAAGAACCCACAAACAATTAGTTCTAGAAGACCAAACATTTTGTTTAAAACGCACACAATCGATGTACGATGCGCCTCCACTAAACCAACTAAACTTCGCGACCTACACACTCTCTTACCGTTCAAGTACACACTCAATGTCGTTGTCGTCGTCGTCGTCGTCGCTCCTCGTATGATCTGATTAGTTTCAAAGGTGAAAAGCATTACTCAATTATCCGCAATGCATATGTTATTTTCTAATCCTCCCCCTGCTTCCATGAAAAACTCTTCCACAAAAGGCTCCACCGAGTCAAAAGCTGTAAAATTGTTTCACCCCGGCATCATCATCATCGTCATCATCATCAACAACAACCGGTAGCCGTGCTGTTGTGTGTTTGTGTGCGTGCGGGTGCGGGATCACATATGCGGGAAGAAGAGTTTATTGGCGTGAATGAATGAGCCATTTCTGCGGAAGAATAGTTCATACAAAATTGGAATGAACAGGGCGGAAGAAGGTGGGCAACGGAAAGTGGAACGCTCGTTAAAACTCCGCTTTGACGTACTTTCATAATACCTGCTCTGCACTCTGCGACTATGCTCGAGTGATGCGATGGCGGTAGGAACACGTGTATGGCGGTTGCGGCGGCGAGAACACTGCTAACTAGATAACGCGATCATTATTAGCGGAGGGGGGGGGGGGTGAATTCAGCATTATCATTCCATTCCTCCCGCGGATGGTGCAAGGTAAGGTATTTGCCTTAACCCTGCAACTGCATAATCGGAGCAAATTTGCGCCAATTGCAACAGCAGCAGCAGCAGCAGCAACGTTAAAGCAACAAGGCCACTAACTACTAGTACGCTCCATGACGGCCCATAAATTGCCAGTCATGTCAGTTTGGTTCACCTTCAGAAGCCATACACATAGCCTCTCTCCGACCTACCCCGGCTCACTCCCACCAGAACGGTAGCCACCCTGGCTGGCATAATGCGACTAACTGACCACATTAGCTTGATTTACGTAAGTGATTGCACGCCTACTACTACATACCACCACGCGGTACCGGGCGTCTCCATTGATTTGTGTGCTGCATGGAGTTTTGTTCTAATTTCTCCACCCTCGCTCTGGAATACTTGGATCATGTCGGCGAAATCGTCGCACTTTGTAAGGGTTGTTTGGCCAAACCAAAAAACAACACTCACAGCTGTAAATAAATTATGTGGCAAACGCGATTTCGATTGCACCCAACCGAGCCTACTGCGATCCAGAGTAAATACGTAGTGAGTGACAATTTAGCGAAGGATAAAAAAGGGAAACCCCGATTCCTTTGCCAAACGGGACACAAGTGGGATGAATTGCGACAGTTGAGTTCCGAAAAAAAAAACAGTAAACTTTCGCAATAAATAAAATAATAAAAATTTGTAATAATTCCTCTCGCTTTTCTACTCTGCAGCAGTGTGCGAGCCATTGTTTCGTCGTATGAGCAAAGCGAGCAAATTTATCAACAGTTGTAATGGCAATGGAAAAGCAATTTGAGTTGTAATGTGAAAAGTCTTATGATAGTCGTTTTGGATTTTTTTTTTCGACTAGTAAAACATGGCAAATAAGTTGTAATGAAAGGGGGGAATAGAGAGGGTGGGAGAATGGTGGATATTTACGTCGTGTCAGACGGAAACATTTGGCTTTTGGCATCCCGTTCTAGTCGCTGTAGTCGTGATGGGGTGTTCGGAAAAGTTACGATTGAGATAAATCAAGAATTTCGTTTTAGATTGTGAATTTGGGGCGTTGGGGGGCCTACAGCTGGAACAGACACAATTGGTGGGGTTTTGTTTTTGTTCTATTTATTCAAAAGTATTCCAGTAGCGGAGTATTTGTTTGCACAATACTCATGTGTTGGTTTGTTTGTTGAATGTAATAAGGCAAACTATCGCACGTATTATGATGCGTTATATGATCCCAATGCGTAATATGATGCGTGTGTTATATCCAGGATTGCTAAAAATTAAGATCAAACGTCTGTTTTTACCTTACCAATCAAGCCAGGGCAGGGCTGGTTTCTGCTACATAGAGAAGTTGTCGCCATTCTATTCGGTCCATGGCTGCACTTCGCCAACCTCGCAGTCTGCGACGGGTCCACAGGTCGCCTTCTACTTGATCGATCCACCTTGCTCGTTCGCGCCACTTCTTGTGCCCGTCATATCGATATCGGGAATCATTTTAACTGAGCTTTCTTCCGATAATTTTATGACATGCCCAGCCCACCGTAGTCGACTAATTTTAGCGGTGTGAACGATGGGCGGTTCTCCCAGCAACAGATGCAATTCGTGGTGCATTCGCCTACCCCACGTTCCGTCTTCCATCTGCAGTCCTCCGTAGATCGAACGCAACGTCGTACGTTCAACGACACCAAGAGCGGTTGGTCCTGCACGAGCTATGTTGATGTTTCGTGGCCGTAGAGGACTACCATTCTAGTGAATGTCTTGTAGGCGGTCAACTTTGTAGTTCGGTGAACTTTGTTCGATCTGAGCGTCCTTTGGAGTCCAAAGTAGGCACGATTGCCAGCCAAAATGCACCTTTGTATCTCTCTGCTGGTGTCGTTATCGGCGGTCATCAATGAGCTCAGATACATGAATTCGTCTACCGCCTCGATTTCATCACCGCCGATCTGAACTCGTGGTGGAAGGCTAACATTGTCTTCTCGTGAGCCTCTTCTCCCCATGAGCAAAAGAGTTACACATCGCAAACCAATTACACGAAATATAAGAGGTGTCATTCCGAACCTTGAGTACAATGCTATTTTCCGAGATTCATTTTCTTTGCTAGAATTCAGCGTTTCAATAGTTTGTTCACAAAAATAGTTACAACCAAATTACGAAAAACTCCAGATTAAATTGAAGGAGTTTATATCAAACGCAAGACATGAAGAAGTCTTCCATTTCAAATTTGTTATGGCGTATCTCAGAAATAATTCCTGGAAAAGTAATTAGAAAAAAAATCCGTAAACGTTCGTTGATTCAACATTATTTTATTCTCTGAAATTGGGCAGTTTTCTGTGGTTTAATTTTTTTAGAAACACGACCAAGCACTGATAAAACCGTTTTTTTTTTTTCATCAATTGTCTCCCTGGAAAGGGGTAAGAATGATATTTAAAAAAAACTTATTGTAGAGAAGTTTTTCCTCGGCGAGTACTCAGCTAAACAACGGAAACTCAAGTATTTAGCCAAACAAACCAAAAGTTAGGTCTACCATGATACAAAGCACTTCTAAGTTCTATAAAGTTCAAATAAACTTCCCGCGAAGCAACTCCAGGGTTCAAACATTTCCCAATCGTACTCTTAGCAACCTTACTTACCTTACCAATCAGACCAAGGCCGGTGCGGCCTCTGCTGTACACAGAAGTTGTGTCCATTGTAATCGGTCCATGGCTGTACTTCGCCAGCCTCGCTGTCTGCGGAGGGTCCGCAGGTCGCCTTCTACTTGATCGATCCACCTTGCTCGTTGCGCGCCTCTTCTTCTTGTACCCGTCGGTTCGTTTTCGAGAACCATTTTCACAGGGCTGTCGTCCGACATTCTTACGACATGCCCAGCCCATCGTAGTTGACCGATTTTTGCGATGTGTACGATGGGAGCTTCTCCCAGCAACTGATGCAATTCGTAGTTCATTCGCCTCCTCCACGTTCCGCCTTCCATCTGCACTCCACCGTAGATCGTACGCAGCACCTTCCGTTCAAAGACACCAAGGGCGCGTTGGTTAGCAATGTCCACGTTTCCTGGCCGTAAAGAACTACCGGTCTAATTAATGACTTGTGTATTATTTGTAACATTGATTTTTTTTTAAGGGCGGCTTGTTGGGCCTTCCCCAAACCCTTCCCATCGTGCACAGCACTGTTTAGAGTCTCACGCTGGCACGAGGACGATGATCAGCTGCTCCTAACATGGAGAACAGACGCTGTTTTTAGCCGGCCCTGACATGGAGAACAGGCGCTCAGATAAACTGGACCCTTTGAAGAGGGCAGCCCCCCCTTCCCTGTCAGCATATGACCAAGGTCGCACCGGGGTTGGTTACCCGATCTTTCCTATGGTTACTCATACTCCAATCGGCACCACGGGGAGGTAGGGATAGGAGTTACTGGACAAGAGGCTAAGGATCGCAGTAGGATCTATTTTATACCTGCAGGTACTTTAAGTACCAATTGTACGCATTGTCCAGTTATTTACCAACCAGTCTTAGCAACCTGAAGTGCAAAATAAATTCTATAGAAGATGCTCCAAGCTGTTTAAAAGTATTCTGGCTACTTCATAGTAACTTTGTATTAATTACTGTGAACTTGATCTGAACATCGGGAAATAATATCTCAGCTGTTAATCTTTTTTATCGCCTTTCTGTGTTCACAGTTTTGTGTACACTGCAAAATGATTGCTGACTTTTTCACTCGCTGTCATTATTTATTTATTTCCTTGATTAGCAGAGGCGTCTCTTGTGTTTAAAAAAAACAGTCTGTGCATTAAAAGCACAAATCTTCCATCAATTTTATCTGTATTTAGACAAAACTTTCTTAAGTCCGTATTTTCCAACAAATCAGAAGTTAAGTTCTCACAAGTTCCAAGTTCCATAAGTTCGAAAGAAAGCTTTCCGGGGATTTTTCTTGCTACTTATGATGCTAAACGAAGCGAAAGGGCAACTCCAGGCTCCAAACAGTTTCCAATCGTAGTCTTAGCAACCTGAAGTTCAAAACGGATTCTATGAATCCTTTTCCTAATCGAACTCTTAGCAACCTGAAGTTGAAAACAAATGCTATGAAGCCTCTTATACAGCTGCCAAGCTGTATAAGAGGGTCATAGTCACTTCTTAGGAACTTTGTATAATACACTGAACTTTTGAGTAGCTTAAAATTTCCAAAGAAGCCACTCATTACCTTTTCAAGCCTGAATAATCACAGTACAAGGTTCATCATGTCACGGGAAATGTGGCAAAAATCCGGAAATTAAAAAAAAAATCGGGTAATGCTGTAAAAAGTTGTTGAATTCTGATCTGAACATCGAGAAATAATACTTTTTATCGCCTTTTTGTGTAGTGCATTCACTACATTGTTGACGTTTCCACTCATGTAAAGTGGCATTATATCCCAAACAGCACACAATGAGCAAAATATGTCAGATGAAATTTACAACAACAAATAAACAAATAAACAAAACTGATTGCTGCAACTTGATAGTGACTTGATTGAGTCACAAAGCAGTCACTCCACCTCATTTGTTACAAGTGTGCTATTGGCACACTTGCAAATCAAGGAAGTAAAGAGCAATGTCTCCAACGAATTCTTCCTCGTCTTACCACGAGGTGTACAAACGTTAATGGTATTGTATGCCCAGATTCTAATCCCATCCAGTTCAAAATTATTATAACTTGGGCTCTTTACTTCTTTGATTTGCATTCAAAGGCGTCTCTTATGTTTTAAAATTGATTGTGCCTTAGAAGAACCACATAAATTTGTCGTTAATTTTACCTGTACAGTACTGAAATTTCCCTTAAGCGCGTATTTCTTAGGAATCTAAGTTATCCCGACTCAAGGTTTTGATTGAACGTGAAGGTTGCTAAAATCCCAAAATGGCCGCTATCATGGCCGATTTGCTTCGCCACTTCGCCACAATTTTCGAAGGCATGCCAAACAGCAATAGATGCTGCACTGCCGCATGCAAGTCACTCAAGTATAGCATGTTAAACATTTCTCGTCAACTTAGTCAAAACGATGTATCTGATTTTGTAAACAAAGAGGTAAACAAAGATTCAAATGTGAATTTCTCGAAACTCTAAATACTTCCATGCAAATTAGTACCACCATCTCAAAGGATAATATTTGCCTATCATGATGGTGGTGCTAGTTTACGCGGAGGTGCAACGCGTTTCGAAAAATTGACGTTTGAATCTTTACCTACCTCTTTGTTTACAAAACCAGATACGTCGTTATGAATAAGTTCGACAAAAATGTGCCATTAGGGCCTAACTGACAAACGTAAACAATGGCTTTTTGCGCGAACTGCTCGTCGTTGAAAACTCGCCTTAACACGGTCATTTCGAAGAGGAAGAGTTCACCTATCCTATAGAATTGGAGGCTTACATCGGTAGCCTTTGTGCCACCCGAAATTTACGGAAGAAGCCATTGTTTACGTTCGTCAGTTAGGCCCTAATGAATTTTTTTTGTCTAGTTGTCGAGATTTGAAGTTTCGAAAATTCGTAATGGGGATGCAAATCGGCCATTAATGTATTCTAGTATCCTTAATCTTGAGCTCAGAATTTTTAATGGATTCTGTTGAAGATTTTCACGGAATTTTGCTTGGCACCGGTGATGTAGTGGTAAACGTGATTGCGACTTGGTCTGGGTTCAATCCCGGCCGAGGTCGCTGAAATTTTTTTTAAGGCGGAAGCAGTTCTGGACACGACGCCGTTGGTCCCGGCTCATGTGATGATGAGTGTGATATGTAGGTGCCTCTTTCGGGCGGTTAACCAGCCTGAGGCGGAAAGCCACCTTAATAGGCTTCGTGGTCAAGCGGTTAGCGGCGTCATCCGTCGTTCAAGCGATTGCCATGAAGTGAGGGTTCGATTCCCACTCCAGTCTGTGGATCTATTTGCAATACGAAAATGTCCATACTGGTCCACTGGGTGTTAGGTTAAGTTGTCCGTTGTAATTCACTATATGTTCGATGTTCAGTCTGTACAACCTCGAGTTGAAGATGGTGTAAATATCTTTTAATATAGACAGAAGAAGAAGAATGCATGAATTTTGCTTGCGAGTCAGAGTGAACTTTGTTAAGCGTTTTAAGGACACGCTTCAGATCGGATTTACAATTTCATTTAGAATTTTATGAAAATGTCGCATCATTCCAACCTCTGAAGATAGGCACTCCCAACGACCTACCTGCACATTTTCCAATTTCCCTTTTCCTTTGATACTGAAAACTCTATAAACTCTCTCCATGTTCCAAATTCTTGCTATCTACCACGGTTGCCAAGTGATCGATTGACGAGTGTTTTTGTGGAGATTATTGTGTGAAGCAACTCATAAAATTCTGGTTTTGTTTCTTGGTGGCATGCATTGTCTCCAACGAATTATTACTCATCATGCTCATGGTATGCTATGCTTAGATTCTAACTGCATCCTGTTCAGAATTCTGAGAAATTATAAGCAAACTTACTAGCTGAAAAAAAATCAATTCTAACACAAGAATGTGAAAGTATTCTGTTGGGAAATCTAAACGAATTTTTTTTCCGTGTTTCAAAGAAATTTCTATTTCTATTCTATTTAACTAGTTCATTCTAGGTTACCCAAGATTTTGATTTGACTAGTTTAGCTTTGTTTCCATCTCAAGGTTTCCATCTCAAACAAAACTAGTCCTAACTAGTTTAGTTTTGTTTCCACCTCTAGGTTTCCATCTCAAAGAAAATGTTGTTCCAAACTAGTTATCCCTTCAAATAAATTTGATCTAAGTTTAGTTATTGTAGTAAGTTATCCTCATGATTAGCGCTCGGAACCGAAACAGCGTCCAATAAATGAAGCTGCCAATAAATGAGGATTTATTCCATACATCTGGGAAGAACATACAGACCGAAATAATGTTCAATTTGCGAGACTAAACACTACCAGTAATCAAATCAATATGATAAACGGAATGATCTCACCAATCTCCGAACAACTGCTTTGTTCTAACTGCTGCCTCTACCGAAAGTTTCATTGTCATTTAGATTGTGAGTCACGATGTATTGCTAACAGGGTGGTACATAAAATACGCATAACTGCGAAGATTCCTGGTACTTCTATCAAACCCCATTTTCAACTACTTTAAGCAATAATATCATCATTTTCGTGTTCAGTGATCTTTATTGACCCTTGCAAACAAGAAAACACAGGAAGCTTGAACATGCCGTTCGATCGTCGTCCTCCCACATCAACTGCCATGTACGCGTTATGATAGACTTCAAGGTCTTGACACTATGGTTCGACATGGCTTGTGCTGCAACATACGCCTAAATCGAATAAGCCAACGGCCTAAGCTCCGGACTGCTGGAAAACTTCATGTTTTGTATCATCCATCGTTGAGTCCGATTTGACTTGTGACATGGCGCTCCATCCCGTTGTAGGGCAAGAACACTTGATCCTTCAAAATACCGATATACACTTCGGTATGTAGTTAAACACCAGCATCAATGGAAACAGGTGGAACCACAGTTGGACGTCAAACATCATAACCTCAGCCGGATGGTGGGTTTGGAACTTAAACTTCACTTTCTCCGAAACATCCTCAAGTTTCTTCGAAGGAAAAACCGGTCTGTGCGGCACAGCATCGATGCTGAACAGTTTTTCGTCGGAGAACAGGATTATCATTTTTTAGCTGTTTCTTCACCTGGTCCGTAATCAAGTGGCGTTTCACCATTTCTCTGGAAGACTTTTTTGATGATTCTTTGGATGGATTTTTCAGGAATGTTGAATTCCATTTGCAATCTCCTTAGGCGTCTTCTGGGCGAACTGCAAACTCGTAACAACTTTTTTGGCGTAAATTTTCACAAATTAGCAATGAAACAATTCCGCTGTTCTGATGAAACATTTAAAAGACAACATAAACAAATACACTGTCAACAGAAATAAGTCATTAGTTACACAAATTAACACAATATAAAAGTTTGAACATTTTTGCATTTTTTCCGAAATTAACATCATAGCAGTCAGGCATTCTTGGTGTTAATAAAAATTAAAAATACGTCATCGATCATTCTTTTTTTCTAACTTGAACGTCTGGTGATCAAACTGATAGTATTCATTGATAGAAGTTCGATTTGAATCGGTCTTAGCTATCTCAGATTGCGTCTTTGACCGAGGCAATTAGTTTCTATTTTGAATGAACTTTAATTCGCTTCAAAGTCAAAAAACCTCCAAGAGAGGGAGCGATAGATTTTCAATCAGCGCCGCCTTTGACCTGCTTCCGATGTTTGCCGTTTTCCTACGACAAATACTCGATTCGATCGACTGAATTCTAGCTGTTCCAGCGTTTTGGCAGCATTCGGATGATCCGTGCGACTGTTTACCCCGAGGTCATCGTTGCCAATTCACGTTGCCAGTTGGTTGAGCAATCAACTTGACTTGAGCTCCTGCAAATGGTTCGAAATTTCCGCGAAATCGTCGCTTTCCAGCGAAAGGCTTTCATCGTGAACTGGAGTCGGTGACTCATTAAAGTCAACAACTCTGTGTACTTCGTCCTTACCTACCATCACCCCCTCCTTGTTTCCAGTACAATTAAGCAGCAGTCCGCCATTTAGCTGCTGCACGTGGCTGTTGTAGGGTTGGCTAATTATTGCTTAATGCTAGGTTGTTGTTTCTTCGAAAAAGCTGGCTATGGCCAGAGCCCCTTCCGCCAGCACATATCCAGCCCCATCAATGTCCCATCCGGTGTCAATTACAGACAATAATCATCTTCAACTCATTTACGAACTGAAGCGTTGTGCGTTCTTTATCGTAGAGGGGGATTTCACTCCCCCCTCTAAAATTCGATCGCGAACGTTCGACTTTCAATTCGGCGCAACGACGACGACGACGATGATGATAAATGAATTAATTTCGAATTTGCTAAAAGGCGCGCCGGACCCAAACCTGCCGGCTGCTGGAATGTGATTTGCTCGGTGACGAATCATCGGATTTTCCCCCGACGGCGGCGCTGGTGGAAGTGCGGTGATAAGAAATTAAATTTTGAGGTATTTGATGCACAGCGATAAGTCAAATTTTGGAAAATGCTTAACAGGGGCTTTGAGAGCGCACAAAAGTGATTTCGTTGACGTTTCGTAGCTTATTTACGGCATATGAGCTAACTGAGCAACCTTTTCTTTTGCTTGGGTGGAAAGAAAGATTAATGCAGCCTCTCAAACTATGGAGATAGACAAAAGAAGCGCTCGATCGATTGGTGTATTTACTCGGTTTCAAAGTTCAATTGTTTTAAATTAAACGATCAATTTAAGAATACTCGCGATGAATACTTTGATTTCGCATTGTTTACCGACCAGTATTTTGACCCCTTATCGGCATTTCTAACTCAATTTCGTTAAGTGTCCGCAGCGTCGAAAAAATAATTTTGGTACTTAAACTTCACTCCACTTAAATGCCCACATTCCGGAACTTCCCGCCCACTTCAAGCGCCGATTTATCCAATCCAAATCAAATGATGTATACAACCATGATTTGTACCCGGAAAATCAATAGCCACCGCACGCTCACCCACTGGGTATAGTCAGTCAGTGTTCATTCCGCTAAAAGCAAGTTGTGCAATAAAACTAATTCAGGCAAATCTTCTCGCCGGAGCACATCGGAAGGAAAAACTTTTATTTTTCCCCCGCTCATCGAAAAAGCCCTTTTTCCTCCCAGCTTTTGACAAACCGTTAATTCCAAACGTCCGGAACGCCATTTTCCATTTACTCACCCCTCGATCATCTTCCTCTACTGCTGTTTTCGAAACCCATTTCTCATCCTTCGTCAGCCCAAAAAAACCCACTCTTCTCTTTATAACCATAATTTCGAAAAACAATAAAACAATGCTTGAATAGTACAGATTTTAATGGTTTTCCGTATAATGGCAAGTTTGGCCCCTCTCGCGTGCCCCCTGCCCCTGCGCCGAACGAACATAATTTTCCCTACTCGTTGTCGTCGTCGTCGTCGTCGTCGTCGTTGACGTCGTACTTTTCAAGGTAAATGAGGCAAAAGTTAAGCTTAAAAATAGTAATAACAATGGCTCTAACTGGAATAATAACTCTCCCTTGGCAATCCACGGTCCCCTACCTGCACCCCATTCTCCTGTCGAAAACTAAAATAAATAGTAATAAAAGCTCGCCTCCCGCCACCCTTCACTGGTCCCTGTGGGGGGTGTCTCGGTGATTTCCTGCACTCACTGTGGCTCGAAATCAATTTCAACAGGGTTTGGTTAATTATTTTTTATTACGGTTGGTCCTCTTCCAAGTAAACTAGTCCCATTCTGTAGAAGGCAGCGAAAACGGGGCTTACCTGGAAAATTCAGGAAAGACATTAATGTACCAGTTCCTGATCACGAAACTTTGTGCCGCCCCCCAACCCAACTGTCTGAACTAGATTCCGGATTTTGTTCGGGGGCAGGAGGCGTCGTCGTAAATCACGCACCGACGCACTACACGCACCCGCCTACCTAAACCTACAGCATGAACGTTTGACAAGCCACAATTTAGATTAAAATTCAATGCCCCCCTCTCCTCCGTGTCGTTTGGTTGTGCTTCTATGGATGATTGCATTTGACTTCTCTACAAGTAAATTAGCCCGTTTCTTGCGAGTTCATAAATTACCATTGAAATTACGGCGCCCCATTCCCCAACAGCAACAACCACAATCTCATACGTATATATCCTTCGGTAATTTTTGTGCCGATCGGTCTCTAACCCGCAGGGGGGGACTCCAGCATAGTAATTAGTGCTTTAGTAAAGTCACTTTCACTCTGTTTGGTGTGGCAGTTCGGGCCCATCACATTTGCAAATAAATCATTCCGCATCAGAGTGCGACCGGACCCGAAGAGCTCTGTGCTGCGGTCGGTGCTCTTCTAATCAGAAGTAAAAGGACAAGAAAAATGGCAATCCATCGTGAGATGGCGCTTTTAATCCTTCCTTGTGATTCATTGGCATTCCTTATAAGTAGGCAGTGACTTCTCGCTCGGATTGGTCCTCAGTGTATGTACGGACTGGCTACCAATCGACCGAGGAAAGGGACGAGGAGTTTTCAGAGGAGGAAGAGGCATTCCAGTCGCAGATCACACGCGGTGTTTAACTTGGCAGCTGATTCTTCGGGGTGTGAATGGGATGACAAGGTGCGGTAGGGTTACCAGATGAGTGCGATTTGTTTTCGATTGAGTTCACATAGAATGAGGATGAAAAGTCTTCCGAAGCGTTGCTTCGAATAATACACAGTTTGAACGAAACATTTTATTTTCTGCATTATCTAATGTACATATAACAAAATTGAATAGTACACAGAACAAAATTATGAATTTCAACAGACTCGTAAAATTTCCCATCGTTCAGTTGTTACAAGACTAGATTTAGGCGTTAAATGTAGGAGAAATATCCCATAAACTTATGGCAAATCTAGAATTCCATACATGTGCATAGATAATGCAGAAAATTACATGTTTCTTTCAAACCGTGTAGATTTTTCCTTTCTCTTCTGCGATTACTCATTCGCTTGTATATGAGGTATTCGACAGCACTTCGATTCAAAAAAGATTCACATTGGCCACGAAGCAAACGAACGATGCGAAGCGATGCAATCGAAGCGATGCGTGCCATGTGTACAGTTAGGACTGACCCACAATTGATACGTTGCGGATGCGTTGACGTAAATTTGACAGAAAACCTATGGGAAAACTGTCAAATCCACGCAAACGCATCCGGAACGTATCAATTGTAATAACATCGAGATTCCTATAGCGTCCACTTGTGAACGAGCTGACGGAATCGACATTATAATTACACGTAGCATATGGAATTTAAACAAATTGGGACCAAATATCTGTAGTTATTTGAAGAGATAGCAACTTGGTGTCTTTAAAAATATGACCAGTAGATAACACATCGGTCAAGAATTCCCCGGTTTGACAAAGAAAACAAATTTTTTTCTCAAATTTCGATTTTATTTATCAATATATTCTCCTTGAGAGCAATACAATAATTCCAGTGACGCTCCATTTCGATACCACTACCACTACGATTTCGATTTGGTCCTTAAAAAACGCTTCAGTTTCGGTGATGACCTCTACATTTGATCCAAATGTCTTGCCTGCAAGCTTCGTTTTCAAATTGAGAACAGGAAATAGTCGCTGGAGGCCAAATCTGGCGAATACGGTGCATGAGGCACCAATTCGAACTTCAATTTATGCAATTTTCCCATCGTGAGTTATGACTTGTGACATGGTGCATTGATGAAAAAGCACTTTTTTTCTTCATTCCAGGCCGTTATTTATTTTTTCAATTTCCATTTTTAAACGGTCCAATAATGCTACCTAATATTCACTATTGATTGTTTTACCCTTTTCAAGGTAACCAATAAACAAAATTCCGCCAGCATCCCAAAAATCAGACGCCATATCTACCGATATTCACGTTTTCGGTCTCTATGATCGGCTTTCACCGGCTGCCGTCCACTCAGCTGACTGTCGATTCGACTCTGGAGTGAAGTGATGGATCCATTGTCACAAATTGACGCAAAGTAATCCGTTTTATCACGCTTATACATGGCAAAGCACTGCTGAAAAGAAGCGATACTTTGTTATTTTGGTTCGGCTGTGAGCAAACTCGGCACTCATTTCGCAAACAATCTCCTGCAACTTCACTTTTCGATTTTTGACAATGATAGAATACACTTTCGAGATGGTCATGGAGATATTATCGAGGTCAGGCCAATCGAATTAGACGTCCTTTTTGTTCTCCCGCTGTTTAAATAGACGACGGAGTTTGACGTCATACTCCTTTTCTAATGTCGATAAAAAGTGTCATCGTTGCGTTTAAGTTTAGGTAGTGTACAGAAATTGATTCTGATGAGGAGTTTTTGCTTCAGATGCCATTCGCAACTATGCACGGATGAAATTTTTTAATTGAGTACGACATATTGAATTCTCATACGAAGTTACAGCTTGTGCATGCCCTTCTGCTTACAGACATGCGGCAAACAAACTTTCGAAATACAAAACAGAATTCTCATCGCGATTGTTCACATCTGGGATTACTATTTTTTTCTCAAGAAGCTCCTGTTTCCTGTTCTCGATTTCCAAGAGTTCCGCAGCATGCTCGCTTCTCTCCGACGTTCTTTTCGGCTTCTTCGCTGAGGGTGAACCTGGTGAAATTGAGCTTCCTGATATGGAGGTGTCGGTCACTTCAAATCACCCCATCGTTTCATCCAACATTTTCACTTCGCGGTACTCGGTATCGTCGTTTTCGTCTGCTGGTGGCGTTTAGAACAGGCCTTGGCTTTCAAGTCGCGTCAGACTGAGTAATCTAGAGGATTAAGATCGGGGCTGGATGGCGGCGACATATCCTTCGCCCAGAACGGCAGATGTTCCTGTAACCACTTCTGATTGCGGTTCGATGTGTGGTACGGAGCCCAATCTTGTTGAAATACAACATTTGGCTTCGGACTGTACTGCTCTTTGATCCACGGAAGCACATACTTCCTTAAAATCCCGATTTAGACCTCCGTGTTTACTTTGTCGCCATCTGGAATGAACACCGAGTTAATTTGTTTGCCATCGGAAGATGCTTAGTCAGATACATGTTTTTATGATCACCGGCCACGACTTATACCGAAAGAGAACTAATATAGCGATCGGTTCTGGAATTTGACCCAGGATCGATAGTAAACATGCTCTCGTTCGTGAACAGGATTACCGGATTGATCGGCTTGAGGAAGGTAAAGGTTTTCTTACATCAGTAGACTCGTAGCTCCCGGTCGCGGTTGGTAATCATGTGAGTTAATCTTCCTTTACGATCTTTTGTGCCGTATACGGAAAACAAATCCGCGCCCAAATCCGCGAACTGCAGTCATGAATTCGAGAACAAGCAAAAATACACCGTGAACTAAATAACGTTTAAAGGGAAAAATCCTGAAAACGTGAACTAGTTCACGGTCCGTTTTCATTTTCGGGAACGCTTTTTTTTCTGTGTTAAGTTGCTGATCTCGCCTTCCTTCGGCATTTTTCTCATTGAACGCACTGGATTCTCCCAAGTCTTCCTTTTGATGGCAGCGATAACCCTCGGAATCCGAGCTGACACCACATACCAGGTTGCGAGCAATCTTTGCACGCAAACCGTGCAAACCTCGGACCTCCACTTCCCGGCTTCCGCTGCTTTGGACTATCCTGTAGAGACTTTTTGATGCGATAAACTGTAATCAAATAGTGACAACCTATCACCTTGGCAATCTTTTTCGGCGTCTTCTGGGCAATCAGCAAACTCGTAATCAATTCTTTGGAGTAGATTTTCACAAAATTTACTTTTGAAAAATTCTGATGTTCTGACGAACACTTGAAAGTAATCATAAACAAATACACTGTCAACGAAAATAATTCATTAGCTATACAAATTAACCCAATATTAAAGTTTTAACATTTCCGCTTTTTTTCCCGCTGCACTCTGAAGGAGAAATACGCGTATTAGTCAAGAAATACGCAATTATAACGGAACTAAAGAAAATTACTCAACCCACCTAAAGGCTCTTCATATTACATTTTTTAGTAGTTTTGAGACCAGCTAATTGAAGAAAGTGAAAACTTTGCAACCTGATCTCAAATGAGCCGCTTTTTTGTCGCAATTTTCTTCAAGTTCGAATCGCATTTTGTGTAGAATTCGATCACGAATGGCGCGAGCTTCTAGCGAACGGAAATAATTTGTTGAAATTTAATACTTAGTATTTGTTGAAAATACTTAGCATATTGCCCCTTATTATCGACAGTAGCTCCCCAGTGGGTAAGCATTTTCCGTCAGTCTATTTCTCAAACTTACACCCGACCGGTGGACAACACCTCCCCTGGCAACCCTATACCGCATCCGATATCGAAACAAATCTCTTCTGCCAGCAGGGGTAGCGGTGCGTACTTCCTCCTAACACGCCAACCGAGATGTTGTTTATTTAATTTATTATTTATGTATGTAGATATCGGAATTATGTAAATCTTTTTGTTTTCGTTCAGGCACAATTTGTACACACTCGCCGATTTTTTTTTTTTTCGTTCTCTCCTTTCACCGATTTCCACTATTATTTCTGTTGCCAGTTCGCCTGCGAGTTAGACTAACGATCGAACACGCCATGGAATAAAATATTTGCCGTCAATTATGTGATGAAAGCGCACCCTTTCCTCGACTTGAACTTGTACTCCATTTGACTCTCCCCGAGGACGACGACGACAACGACGACGGGTTGATCCATAATCCAGGCTTGTCACAACATTCGAATTCTTCATCGCTGTTTTCGGAAATTTATTTCCCTTCGCCTTCGTCGCCCCCTGAGTGACTGTGGAGGGGTTGAGCGGAAGCGAATCACCCACTCCGTTCCCTGCTTAGTGGGTCCTTTTCGCCGACGAAAGACTGTGGTGTGGTGGCCTCGCATTTTCTTCAATTTGACTTTGACTGAGGGCTCTTTCTTCAGTTATGGTTATTTATGTATATAAATATACCTAAATTAATTTAATTGAAGCTCGGAAAACCGGACGAACCCTTGCGGGTAGTCCAGTTGGGTGGTGGAGTGGAGGAAAGTCCGTCGAGAAATAATGCTAAAAGGCTAACGCAATTTTGACGAAGGAAATTTTTTAATCAGAGTAAATTATAGCTCAACTCTCGGTTTTTCCTCGTCGGCAATGCACTGCCCATTGTTTGTTTTTCTTCTATTCCCTCTACTTACCACTATACAGAATGTGGTAATTTTTGGTTGAACAAGAGCCAAATATATTCTGATGCCACCGATCCTTTGCCCAACACCAGACACAAATTAGAACCGCACTAATCGAGAGCAGAAACACCAGAATTGACAGTTAAAATAAACAAATTTACATTCTAATTTTTCTCAACCAGAGTGTGGTGGAATGGAAAAAATCTGTTCCTCCATGCTGAGGCGATTTGCCTAACATGCAGGCGCACCCACGGTGCTGCTAACGACACGGCACTTTGACGTGTCTGAGTGAAATGAAGAAAATCCGGGCGCACTTGCTGCGAACAGGCAGTAAAACTTCCAATCATCATCGGTGTGGTTGGTGGTAATTTTCCGAAAGGATAATTTGAAATTTATTCAAATTATTTATTTGCTCAAGAAAACTTTCTCTCTCCATGCCGCCGCCATCCGGCATCAGACCTGAAAAGGTTTGTCATTTTGCGGCCTGGAAACTAAGTCTGCCATACCAGGCACAATAGAATTTTAATTCAAATGTGAATAATTAAATCATATCGTTCCCGATGAATTTTATTCCGTCATCCGCCCTTCCTTCAATCACAGTTCGGAACAATCTTCCGCATTTCCTGTCCCACAGCTGGAGCTCCTCTCAATTATCATAGCTCCTGTGCATGTTTCATCTCTATTATTTTTAACATCAGCAAACAGAAGCACTTGGTGAGGAGTGTCCCAGCATTGTCGATTTTCCTATAATAAGGCGAAATCACAATCAGCTTTCTGCTTTTCTGCTTCTTCAAGTGTAATAAATGTTTTAAACTTGAGAGCCGAGCCATTGCTCTTCGGTCCGTTTTTAATTCACATCAAGGCTAGTGTTTGCTGGCTGCCGTTGTTCAAGATGAAACAGCTCCTCGTCCTACCCAGTGAGTAGACATCACTCCATGCATATCACACAAAAGAAACCTTTTCCTCCCTCTCGTCCCATCGTATCCTGCAGTCAGATTCACTCAAAATATTGTGCTCATCGTCGTCATTCCGAGCATCCCTTCATAGACTGAAGAATATCGGTCCTCATGAAGAGCAATGGCCAGTTTCCTTCTGAATGGAACCGAGAGAAACCGCTTCAATATAAATAACATCATCGGATTCAATATTTAAAGTTGAATATTTTTCAATATTATTAAAAATATTCATGCATTATGGTCAGCATGGTTGCCCATTTTTATGCTGTGATCATCATCCTAGTGGTCTGCCGGCCAGGACCGTCACAGACAAGCACACGCACATATGTCCTAAAAGCAGAACCAATATCGGTAATGATTACGTCGGTGGATTTATTCAGGGAGGATGACGATGTCGATTCCGATTCCGATTGAAAATGAAGTTTCGTCGCTGTTGCAGCAGCAGGTGCCACTGTTCTAAAGGGTTGAAGCCATTTCGATATTATTAAAAGAAGAAGAAGAACATCTATCCAGTCCGACGAGCAGATTGCCGAACTATTCAACAAAAGGAATTCCCATGGCAGCGCATGGTCTCTGACTCGGAAAGGCATCAACATCATATGCCTTTCCAATCATTTCCAAAATTGCAGTTTATTCAACTCAATTTGCATCCATCTCATTTAGAGAATCAAAACAAGATTGATGATCTTGTTTCATCGAATATCAACATTAGCATCGTCGTCGTCATCTTCATTTCCAATCAATCTCGTCTCATCTGCACACGGGAATCAACTTTTTTCCAACTCTACAGTTGCTCCAGTTCCGATAAGGACCCTCTAATTCCGATTTGCGGCTCAGTTTTGTGAACTCTCCATTCTTATTGGATCTGGTTGCTGCTGGCCGGAGTCCGAAAAATACAGAGATCTCAATTCAATCTAACCCCGACAACCGCGCTTCTAGTCAGAGAAACCTGCTTTGGAAACTTTTCCAATCATCATCATCATCACCATTCGCATCCCGATGCTGTCTGCCAACGGCACTCTTTTGCGGCGAGCGCGTACGCGAATAATTATCCCACGAGAAACAATTCCTTTCGCCCTGTTTCGCAATTAACCTCGCTTTTTGCCGATCAGCTTGATAAACATGTGTCTGTACATCATCGAATGCCCGGGCCTCTTCTGTTCCTACAACCAAGGGAAGACGAAAAAATCCAGTGAATTAATTCAATTTCATAATCAACTTTCCGCCAGGCATCCGTCCAAGCTACCGGGCCTGATCGATGTGCTATTCTTCTAATTTCCCACCCCTTCAAAGCAAGAAGGTGCAGGGCAAAAAGAAGCGCATATCTCCTTCAGTAGATGTGTTCGCAAATAGTTTTTCGCCATTTCCAATAACAACGGCGAAAAGAAACTTTGGCAGCCAATGAACGACTTGTCTATTTGCTGGCTGATCTATTATTACCGGGAACAGCGTGATGGCCAAGAATGGCTGAATGCGAGTAGAACCATTATTACCAGGGCACGGCTTTCACGGCCCCCAGGACCTTCTAATAGAAAAACTGCGTGCATGAGTCTAATTTTTCCCAAACTACCACCGCCTCCATTCGTACTCCCCCGCTTCAATCAGTCATTTCCATCGAGCTCTAATTATTTCGGTGTTTCAACCTTCGTCCTTTGTTGATTTCAGTTGGTAGGATATAGGTGTGTCCTGCTGGGCAATCGGTAATGTGTATGGCAAGCAACTTTCGGGTTGGGTTGTTTATTCTTACGATTTCGAACAAGCCTTCGCGAGCTTTATCACCATCGAACGGTAACGGTTCCTTGAGTTGGTGTACTCCTTAAAATGTCTACAAACTCAGTAACAGGCAGCGGGAAGGAATGTCTGTTTCTTCATTCCTCGTCTGCCGATCCGTAATCACCGCAGCGACGCGGGTAAGGGTGGCACGTGAAAAACAATCAAGTAATTGATTCTCCAATCGCGATTTGCGTTCCTTCCCGGCCTCACGTTTACGTTGGATAATTACCAATCAAACACCCACCCAAAGGCCGGCTATCAAGCTTCTGGGATTCGATAAACTTACGTCATGTGGCCAGTAATAGCGAAACTAGCCTACGACCGCGAACGAATAAACGGACTAGTTGTGCCTGTAATGGTTTTAATTAATCTCTTCCCCTTCTTACGCACTTGGTATTTACGTTCCACGTGGCTCATGCCAGACATTTTTTATGTATTTTTGTCGTGTTGTCGTTTAGGTGCTTTCTAGAGGGTGGGTGGACCGGCCGAACAAGCCCATTGTTTGTAATCGTAACAGCTTCGAATAAATTTGGAGGTCTGTGATCACCTTCTGATACTGTTGGTGTGTAATTAGTCTGCCTTAGAACCTGAAAAACACCTCGCGAGGAGGAGACAGACACCTGAGCATTAGTATCGTGGAAAATTCGCACGAGTGACTATCTGAACCGCAAATGGCCGCGCTGATTACTTGTCGAAGTTAGAAATGCTAATTAAATTGCCTCCTAGCATGGTCCTCCTATGATCCTAGCAGCAGTCTCCATTAATGACTAAACAAGCCACATTTTCTTCAAACACGACCAACCATGGGAAAACTGATACCGAACATGCAATGTGTCTTCAAACATGGTCAAATACCAAAATAATAAGGTGCTTCCCTATTTGGGCGAAACCGTTCATGTCACAAAATGGGTATTTATTCGCCCAATGCAAAGAAACTAGGTTTCCCCAAAATGGGTAAAAAATTACCCGTTTTTGCATATAGATTATGCAGCAGTTTGTTAGATTGTAAATTCATGGTATTCATGGTACTTAATCATTAAATGCAAAAAATAAAAAATAAAATACTTTTACTTGTCCTGCACGGAAAACAATCCGTGCCCAGATCTGTGAACTGCAGTCATGAATTCGAATAGTTATGGCAACGACGAATCCATCGATAACGGAGGCATGTAAAAAATGGGTTTGTAATGCTTACGTCTTCCATAGTAGGGTCAACATCCATACACTGAAAATTTATTTTCGTAAATTAGCTTTCACTCGCTTCGTTTTTCATAGATTTTGTACATAGAACAAATGTCTCGTATATTGTATGAAACATTCATATTTCTTTTTATCTAGTGAAACGCTATCATTACACCTTTTTGTATAATGCACGAAATAGATTGCTGGGATGGGCGGGAATAATTTATTTATCCCAAAATACAAATTGAAGTTGTGTCGAGAGTTATAACTTCATACTCATTATTCAATTATCACCTCACGAGTCGCCATGGCATAGTGAGATCTACCGAGGATGCAGTATCAGCTTTCCAAAAATACAGGATCCAATCCCATGTCAGAAACATTAAAAAAAAAGACGTCGGACAACTCCACGAGTCGATAAAGTAGATTTCGCAGTCATTCAGGCAACCATCAGAGAGATGTTTCTTTTAAATTGGTAACAAAACATTCGTAGCTCTTTGTATTGTTTTCGTACAATGCACGAATGTTGTTTCTGGGTCAACAAATGATTCGTGCTTTTGACAGTTGCGCGTGTGCCATTAATTACGAATGTATCTTCATAAAAAGAAAAAATCAGCTTCGTTGCTGTAAACAACTAACAGATTCGTTAGTTCTACCTTCGATTTCGTAATATAAACTAAAATTAACTTTCAGTGTAGGCTCACCTTGAGGTTCTGGCATATCATCCTCTAATCGAGCTTCCACATCACGTTATTTGACTGTATACATAAAAGAATGTGTCGGGTGAGGTTCCAAAATGTTGATACTAAGGATCCACATATTTTGCAAATAAACAGAAGAGCATTCTTCCGGCTTGTATTGAGGTTATGCCCAAATTTGATGTGATGTTTCAAATCGCTCAAAGGATTTTCTTCAATGTAAGCACAGCCATCAACTGGGCAGGGATAACCTTTTATAATATTAATTTTTAAAAGTTCTGGGTTTCGAATATATAAGATTAAAAATGCTTACCCTTCGGCTTTCCGTATGACTCTGCGTCCAACTGCTTTCTAAGTTCCTCCATCTTTCGTGCACACAAAACGATTGTTAACGGAAGTTTTACAATCAACGATCTGGAAGCGTAATTTTGAAGCATTAGATTACTTTATATACAAAAAATATCATTTAGGTTTGCTTGCGTTGTTCCTAGAGTGTATTGTCTGAAATATTATTTTAGTTTTTATAAAATTAAAAAACTAAACAAGCTGCGCTTTCCACCGCCGATGTACCGGATACGCTTGGTTTTTTAACTTATTTTTCACCCATTAATGTGTAAAAATATGACCGTTTTTTTATTGTATGAGATTTCCCCTAATGGGTATTTTTTTCCCATTGCATGATTGAGAAATACCATACCCCCATTTTAAGACAGATAGGAATGCTATTTGAAAATGGGTGTTTTTTTACTCATTAATGGGTTTTCGCAAACAACCGTGTAGGGGTAATGCTTGCACGCTAAGCTCAGTTTACTCATAATTGCAAAAAAAAAATGCACATACTCATTTATAGGTAGAGTTGACTTTACCCATATATGAGTAAATTTGTATGGGAAAAAATACTCAAATATGGGTAAATAGTAATGTACCCATAAATAGGTATGTGCACTTTTCGCGATTATGGGTATTCTTCACCCATATTAGAGTAAACTGAACTTAGCGTGTGGTAAATTCCTCTGCAATAAAATTCCTCTCTGCATCGAATCGATAAAATTCAAAGTATCGCCCAATACTACTTCTTCTCACAGCGAAAGTATTTCTGCACGCTTAAAGCAGATGACTCAAAATACTAAACATCACACGGAGAGAAATGAGTTGAATATAACCAAAAATATGGTTCGCATACAAACTCGGTTTCTGCTTAAGTTAAGGTTGATGTTTGTTTGCTGTAGTTGAATTAAATCTCTTTATCAAGTCATATCTACTCATATAATAACATTGTTTCAGATTAATTATTTGTTGATTGAAACTACAACCCGGGTTATTTTCAACATAAGAAAGGTTTGTTTTAAGCAAAAAATAATTTGCGGGACACTGTTTACATAAAAAAAGGTTTGTTTTAAGCAAAAAATAATTTTCTGGACACTGTGTATTTGTAGCTGATTCAAATTGTCAGGTTGAAATAACCTAAAAACTTGGTAAAAAATTACCATAATTTATGGTTTGGTAAATACCAACCTCAAATCGATAAAACGTTTTCATTAGGGCCTAACTGACAAACGTAAACAATGGCTTTTTCAACGAATTTCTCGTCATTGAAAACACCCCTAATCAATCCATTGCGCTCATTTCTAAGAGGAAGAGTTCATCTATCCGACAGAATTGGAAGCTTACATGAGTAGGTTTTTTGCCCCGAGAAAAATATAGAAAAAGAGCCTTTTTTTATGTTTGTCGCACGGCCCCAAAAAAAAAATTTTGTCGAAAAAAGATTAAAAACAAACAACAAGATAACTTATTATTTTTTTTTTTGTTTTTTCCGTACGTGGAGTTGTTTCCAGAGGGTTCCTTCCCCAAGTATGCAACAAAACGGAGTGTGTACAAACTACCACTAGAAACTATCACAAGCTATCAGTGGTACATGAGCGCGATCCATCACGTTACTATTGCCTGTTGAGGTGGCGGATTCGTCCGTGCCTTGACCTACCCCGCAGTGGGATGTTAGGCAATGGTATCGTCCTTGGTTCGAGTATTACTTTACCCATGCATTTTCGCTCAATTTTCAATACTTCTATTCAATTTTCAACCTACCGTACACTGACGGAACTTTCAACACTTTCTCTTAATATCTTTTATTCTATCAAACATTACTGTCCACTCTTGGTGCCTCATGGTGATGAGCGGACATCTCCTTCTACATCCCCCCCTCTCCCCCCCCTTCCTAATTTTTTTTACTTAAATCAATAATACTTCTAAAATTAACAACCAAATATTTGCTCTCCAGTCAAAAAAATATCAATTATTTCTGGTTTTTTTTTTTTTTTGCCCTAGTCAATTTACAATCTCCCCGGCCCCCCCTCGCTCATCCTCACACCGCCCCTATAAAACTTCTATGCACCTTTACCAAACGAAAAAACACCAACCGCTACCCCCCTCCCCACAAATAAAAAAAAAAAAAACGAAAAGATATATATATAAAAAAAAAATATAGCGCCCGGAGAGAGTCTCTCAATTGTAGATTCGCCCTAATGAAAAAAAAACCCTAGATTTGTCCTTTTTTTAGTATTGAAATTGGGTTGGTTCGAGTACTACTATATCCAAGCCCTTTGCTCAATTTTCAACACTTCTAATAAATTTTCATAACCTGCCGTACGCTGACGGAACTATCAACACTTTCTCTTCATATCTTTCAGTTCTAGCAAACATTACTGTCCACTCTTGGGGCCTCATTTTGATGAGCAAACATCTCCTTCTACAACACACTAAATTAAACCAAGAGGAGCAACATGCTGCGAGATACCTATCCGCCCTATTTTGCGCAGAATGTGAGGTCACCTCGGATGAGGTGTGTCGCCGTGCAAATCGAAAAGAATTTCACCTAACTCAGAGTGCCATTTGCCGCCCAGTCCGTGACACCGAGTTGTCTCACCTTATTTTTCTATTAGTGAGAACTGAGAAAAAAGATTGGTAAACGCAAACATATTCTAACTTCATTTAACCGGAATTACATGTTGAATTGGGCACAAACATCATATTAGTTTGATTTGACTACCTACGGTGGTTTTTGAGTAATTGTGTCTGGAATTAAGCAGTTAAATTCAACTGACATCCGTTTGAATTCAACCATTATGTTGGTTGTTTCATTATGACAGCTACGAAAACAAACAGATTTGTTGGTTGATTTTATCAACGCTAATGGTTTGTTTCAAACAAATTTCAGTGTGATTTTAACTGAATTGTTGTTTGAAACAAACAGTCGAAAACGGTTGAAACAACAAACATTTCCGTTAACAAACACCTACATTTCTTCTGTAATTTCAAGAATATTTATTTGAAAAAAAATGCTAACAAAGGGAGGTTAATTTTTAATCGTTACATAAATTATTAGCAGAACGAGATTTAAAAAAAAGCTCGTAATGTAACCAATTCAACAGTAATTGACTAAAAACATCCTATGTGATATGTGCAATGTACGGCTTTTCGGATCAAAATGGGCTATCCAAATGGTCGTATGTTTTCATGATAAGTTCCATACATAATTAAAAAAGTATGACTCCTTCAACAAGATAATCATCAGTGTTTTCTTATCATAGTAGTCAAAGAAAGCGAAGAAAATGATTAAGAATTGAACAATTTCAAAAAATGGTTTGTCAACCTTCGGTCCTGCTTTTCTCGAAACGAATTACTTGTTAGATAGGTCCTTTTGAAAAGCTAGGCGAGATTTAGTAATCCATAATATAAGTAATATGCGGAAATTCAAACCGACGATTCGGTTAGGACTGTTCGCAGAGGATGATTACACTTGCAGCAGAAAAAAATATGCTTGATGGGCTTAGCTTTTGACAGCTGCCCGATTGGTTAAAATAGGCTGCTTCTGCCAATCTCTTACTCTGAGGATCAATAGGAACAATGAAGCACTGAAGATAAAAAGCAAATAGTCCAGAACACTTTTAAGAGAACATCGATCAGGTGCATTTCCTGGTAAGCTTGGATCTAATTAATCAAATTTTAAAAAAAGTAGACAAGAGATTGGTATCACGTCATCCTAACAAATTTTTCCCGGAATTTCAAAGTTTTCATAAAACAAACAATTCAGCGCCAACATTAGATTAGGGCGAATCTGCCTTTGTAAACAATGGCTTTCGTAGTCATGTTCTCTTAAACAAAAGGTCACAAATACAAATTAAGCACTCTTTAAGGAAGAGGTGCTTTATTTCTATCCGCTGATGAATTCAATTTGAAGGAATTGTATTCAACTTCCGATAAATTAGCAGACAAAGTGTTTGTTTACAAAAGCAGATTCGCCCTAATCTAATGTTGGCGCTGAATTATTACACTTTCTTTTCTCGATAACTTCGAATTTACGCTAGTGGCCTTGTTACTTATACATGATCATGTTTGTTAGCTGTCAAAAGGCAGTATTGGGCAATCTATATTTGATTAAATTTTAAATTTGATCGATTTTAGGCATGCGCCACTCGCAAGTGCCCACTGTGAACATAAATAAATATTTTCAAACCCTACCGTAGTCTCAAGCTAGCTGCGCTGAAAAACAATTCAACTTTCGCAAGTCTTCAATCACGAACTTGACTTTAGACTCCAAGCTTTGCTTTATCGCAGCTACTCCTGCCCGCTTGCCCACATTAAGCAACTCAGGCAAATCACAAACTGAGAAAGAATTAAAATTTATTACACTCTTCTGCCTTCTGGTTCCTATCGGCAGTGTCTAACGGTTAGGTACCATCTGATGTGACTAACCGCCTGCCTGCCGCCGGTTGCCGCCAGTAAGTTAAGCATACCGGAGGAGAGTCCTCAAAAAACAAAAAATAAATAATAACAATTTTCCTCCCAGTTGACTCTCTTTGCGCGTTGCTCGTTCATTGCTCTCGAGCAGGACGTTCCAACAGTTCCGATGGTTAGAGGTGAAGTTGCCGACATCTAGGCAAAACACCGCCCACCCCTAGGAGAACATATAACCCACTCGGGAGGGAACCCGGAGAACGAGAGCCAACGACATTAAAATTCTTAATGTCGAAATAATGATAATTATAATCCTCAAAATGGAATATTTTAATGATAGTTAAGGCATAATTATCCATTGAATGTGATTATAAAACCCCTTTTCTGCTACTCGGGTGGGACCCGGTTAACAACGCCCGACAACGACGATGACGATGTAAGAAAGTGGGAAGAAGGGATGCGACACGGCAAGAGAAATGAGCTTGAAGATAGGCAAAACGCTGTACATAACATGGTACGAGTGTCTGCAGCCTACTTTCGGGCGTTCCTTTGGTTTCCACAAATCTGGGTCGTTTCGATGAAAAGAATGAGTGGAAAAAACTGACAGCTAACCTGAAGTTAAATTTAGTAGTACTCCACCACCCCCCGCCGTTCATTGGCCAGCGTAATCCCATTAGGAACTCAATCAATCGTCCACCCGCTCCCATTAACGAGCTCGATGGGTGGCTGTAATACCAGGGAGGAGACAGTAGAAAGAACAATACACAATTACAATGGACCGATCGGGTTTATAATCATCGCTATAATTTCCAACCCACAAAAATGGTTCGCAAAATCCTTGTGGGGCAGACAATTGCCTCCCAACGCAGTTGCTTTCCTATTAAGGGTTGAAGAGAGTTTTAAATCGATTTTCTAATTAAAAACCCCCTCTTTTAATTGCGAATGAACCTCTCCTGTTGGAAAACGGCTCGAACACAACAAGTACCAACCAACCAGCCCCAACTGAACGATAAAAATTATCGAAACGAGGGCTCTGTTTACCTCGTTAATGTTTCTAATGGAGTTCAATGCCTGGATACTCTCGAGTGCGCAAAGTTTCTGTCCAGCCCCTGCAATGAATGTCAAATTTCCCCAGAAACACAAAAGGAAAAGGTCAACTTGCGAGAAAAAAAAAATGTATCAATTATTGCTTCGCGTCACGAGAATTTCGCTCCTTCACTCGATGGATGTCGTGAATCGCGCAAAAAGCAGGAAATTCAATTAAAAATTTCTCCCAGCACTTAGACCGATACTTCCCTTGAGGCGCTGCGTATCTCGAAAAAGGATCACGCCACCGATACCGCGAGCGCGTGTGATTATTGGTAAGCACAATCACGTCAAAAACCACCGGCCGAACCCTTTTCACGGATAATGGTCGGAAAATTTCATTAGAATGGCAACCGCAGCGCCATCTTTCGAATCATTTCATTAATTGATTTGCGTGGTTCCACGGCCAAAAAGAGCTTGGTTGCAACCCGACGGGACACCTCGCGGCCATAATTGACAATAGGTTTGACAGGTCGTGACCGGAGAAGGGACCAATGCACTCAACGTGCGAGACGGTTGTTTAAAAAAAGGAGTGAAATCTGTGATTTCCGAATGGAATCGTTTTGAAAAGCGATTCTTTTCACTTTTCAAGATTCTTATTTGTTCTCTGTTTGCGTGCGAGGAATGGTGCATCGATCTAACCAACCTCGGTGTAAGTGTAACACTGAGCTCGAGAGTGCAATCTGGGGCCAGTGACAACAATAGGGCAATCAATTAGAACGTACAGCTTCTTCGCCCCGCTGCCGTCCACCGTGTGGTGTTGTATGCAAAACCAGCACTTCTACCAGTGTCAGTTGACACGTGACATTACAACTATATAATGAACGGTCATGGGTTTAACTACATTCGTCAGTCCACATGTAACTGACTGACTGACTTGACGTGTTTGCGAATATTGCATCGTAGTTAGGTATTTAATCAATCATAAAACACGTAGCTGAAACCATGTGTTATGGCTAATGATATTGATTTTTGGCTCAGACGAATCGACAGCTGAATAAAGGTTGGTTGTTTCATGAGGGGCGTTCTGAATAGACCTCTTACTATTCCGAATATAGGCATCATAATTTTAAAATTATTGTTTTTAATGTTTCAAATCTACTTCTGTAGTTACTTGAATCAATCATAAATTTGAACTGTTTTAAGAGAAACAAACTCTTGCCAGCAATAAAAAAAAAAAAGTGAAGCGTAAATCAGAACCTTTTTTTTAGGATTTTCTTAAAGCACCTTTGCCAAAACGAATAAGTTGTTAAAGATTTAAATACCGTTTATAAATCGAAGTGTTTCGAAGGTTTGTTCCATCCTACATGAAGCCGGGTTCAGCAGAAAAACTATTTTATGTATCCATTGTGGACAAGCCTTAAGAAAGAAAGCATATTTGGGTTTGTCCAGTAATAAATCTTGAGAAATTTCACTAAAATGTTGGTAAACTTAACGTTTATATGGGTCCCTGATTTCGTGAACGGATTCTATAGTTTTTGTCATTAACGAAGTGATTCGTGATTATTTTAGTTTTCGTCCAAGATTAAAAAATGAAAGCACAATGTTTGACAAGCTTATTGGACGGCTAGTTGCTTTTTGCAGCAAGAAAAAATATCATGAATTCTGTTTGGTCAAATGCGATTCATTTGTGAAGTTTTGTCACAATTTGATTTTCAATAGTGTAACTAATGGGGGTGGGGGGTCCCTACCCAACAATACTGAGTCCTTCTTCTACATTGTCTCAGGGTCGGCGTACGCGCATGAATATCGCGATCAAGAAAACACCTAAATAAGTTTGCAAACCCAAATACTTCTGCCACACTTCGGCCGCCGTGGTTATTTTAGCCGCATTTTCCCACCTTCTTACACTTTACCTCGTACCTCTCACTTTCTTCTTCTTTGGTCTTCTGTGCGATTAGGGAGAAAACATTTGACCAGAGAACCAGAGTTCATGTCAAATATCTTTGGCCAGTGCACCATTAATTAAAAAAAATTCGGAACAACGCTAGAAATTTGACGCACAGTCAAACACCACCTTCAACTCACCTTTTAGCTTTAGCTATCAACGAATATAAATTGATATCAAGCGCTATTAAGGAAAATCAGAGAAAAACGAGTTTGAAGTTTGCAATCAAAATTCTCGTATTTTCTTTTGAAATTCATTCAAGGTCTAGAATTGCTGTATGACATTTATTACAATTATGTCGTTAGGTAACAAGTATGAGGATTATCCTTTTTTTTTTTAAACAGAGTCCTTTACTTTTTGTAAGGCAAGCAAATCTCGTAATCGGACACTAAGATAAAGCTGAAGGCTGATATAGAGACCAAGCATCACAAGGTGAAAACTTATGTTGCTAAGCTCGCTCTCGCAGTGACGTGAATCTCCATTTGATTTGCGCAGAAGAGTCACGTCATTGCGAGTGACTTTTCTCAATTCACTAAGTGACAAAAGTCACTTCCACTTTCGGGATAACCCTCCTTATGTTTCTAAGCTGTTTTGGAGGCTATCTATTAGGATTAGTGACCTTGAACGGACGCACACTAAAGCGCCACTTAGATCACATGAGTGCAAGTAGGTAAGAAGGAAAATCGTTTGGAGGAAAACAAACCATCATTTCTCTGCATGTGCCAGAAAGGGTGAGGTGACTAAACGTCAAAAAGCTTAATTGTACGTATTATACGTAACTTTGCTACTTCACAGTCACTACACAGAAAAAAATCTTGTAGTAAAAACTACCATTTTACCCGACTATGCCTATCTTTAAAACTACCATGAAATTTCAGTCAAATTTACTACGTTTATGGTAAAACCTTCAACATTTGTGGTATATTTGACAGACTTCATATTGATATCAACCGCACCATGGTCGATCTAATCGCAGGCATGATAAAATCATACGCATTTATAGTCAGCTGAAAATTGTTGGTGTTTGCGCTTAATTTAACCCTCGAAATGGTAGTTTCTACTGCGGTTTTTTTTTTGCGTGTAGTAGTGCTAGTAGTGGGCGATATTGAACCGAGATAGCGAAGAATCAATCACACGCCATTCCAAAACTACCCAAACATGGGTGCACCTTAGATCAAAAGTAAATATTTGTGATTATATTTTACTACAGAGAACAGACATCCAAGCTGGAGTGCCAACCGTGTGTAAATTTCTGTAACTGCCATTTTAAAATTACTGCTCGTTTCCGTTAGTTTTTGGTGAATCGTATGTGTATGGCACCATCTACGCGCCTCGAGAATTTGATAGTCGTTGACTGTCTGTCAATTTTAGTTTAGTGAAACCTAAACTAGGCGGCGCTGATGTTCCAACGGTTTGCTTTTAAAAATTTACACAGTAAATTGGCAAAAAAATGTTTGAGCCTGGATGTCTGTTCTCAACCCCCCCCCACCCCCGCCCCCCCCGCTCGGCGCAGAAGCGATACATAAAGAGAAACAAAAACAAATTTGTCGTCTTCTTTGCTCTCCGCTTTAAAAGACGACGAAGTTGAAACTTCTTCTATCACCAGAAACCGACCGAAAAAACGACATCCATATCCCCCCCCCGCTTACACCCATGACCGTGTTCTAATGTCAATCAAAAGTGTCATCTCCAAAAGGCCCCACCCCCACCCCTTTTCCCCTAGAAGTCAAAGAAAAAAAAAACAAATTTCCTCTTTTTTCTCTCTCCTTTTAAACACCCTTTAACTCTTCTCCCCAAAAAACAAAAAAAAACCGACATTCATATCCCCCCCCTCTTCATCCCATTGATCCTGTTCTAATTCAATCAAAAGTGTCATCGTTGCATTTACTAATAGAAAATGTACAGAAATGGATTCTGATGAGGAGTGTTTTGCTTCGGATGACGTTCGAAGTTTCTTTTTTGAAAATCGCAGTAAGTTTGGGGCTCATCCGACGACCCAGAAAAGACGAACAAATGGTGACCATTATTTATACAAAGATTTTGTGAAATACCCAGAAAAATTTCGCAAGTATACAGGGATGAAAATTGATACGTTCGAATTTGCATACAAAGTTTCAGCTTGTGCATGCCCTTCAGCTTCCGGACAAGTGGCAACTAACTTTCGAAAAACAAACAGAATCCTCATCGCGATTGTTCACATCTGGGATTACTATTTTTCTTCAAGAAGCTCAAGTTTCCAGTTCTCGATTTCCAAGAGTCACGTAGCTTGCTCGCTTCTCTCCGACGTTCTTTTCGGCTTCTTGGCTGGAGGGTGGATCTGGAGAAATCGAGCTTCCTGCTATGGAAGTGTCCGTCACTTCAAACTACCCCATCGTTTCATCCAACATTTCCTCTTCGCCGTACTCGGTATCGTCGTTTTCGTCTGCTGGTGGAGAAGTTTTAAGGTTTCCGCTTGCTTTTCTACGCTTCATTTGTTGCCTCAAAAAAATTATGCAGGTGTAATAGGGCCAGGTGCTATCACTGGCACTATCATCCGCATCACCCGACTTGGTCACTGGCTGCTTCTTCAACTCTCTGGCGTAAGCATCCCGTAGATTTTTCCATTGATTATAGAAAAGATACACCTCACTATTTATGTTCAAAAAAATTTCCCCATAGTCAAATTTTGTCTTACCAGCAATAGAGAACTCTTCAGAAAGCGCCTTCCAACCTTTATCCACTACGACACGGGTCTTGTACTTCCGGGAAGTTTGATCCCAAGGTTCCTCACGGAGGAAAATGGAACCGATACGCACCTCCACATCAATTCCATTTGCAACGATAGATTCTTCTTCCTGAAAAATTTCCCCTGTTCCGGAACCACTCCGCATTGTAAGAACAGCATTGTTGCTCTTCCGTAGTACCAGATTTTTCTGTAACAAAAATTAAGCTGCTCAACTACATTGAAATACTGAAAATCTACTCACCAACCATCTCTACGGAATCCTGAATCGAACTTCATCTGTCGAATGCCATATTATCTCAACATTTCTCGAGGTATTTTTCGCAAAATTTTCAATCTCATCCATTTTGTTTTGTTTTGAATTCTATTATTCCAGACACTACAGCAAAAGGTCCTATCTACACACGATTGAAAGCCGCACATTTTAATTTTACAAAAATACGTACTTCATGAATGATATTTTTCGACAACTTATTCAAACAGACGTATTTTATTTTGTGAACAAAGCGAGGAAGAAAAATTCAAACGTTAAATTCTTGAAACCCTTAGCCCTCTTTGCAAACTCGGACCACCAACACAAGGAATAACATTTCCTTGACATGATGGTGATGTTAGCACAGCCATTCAAGCTTGAATTTCAGCGTGAATAGTTCCAACTAAAAAACTAGCAAATATGTCAGTTTTGTTGCCGCTATGTGGCATCTCATTGCACGTCAAAACATCGTGTCAATATCGGGTGGCGTGTGGGGTACGTTCGCATGATATTTTGACATGCTAGCAGATGTCGCAACTTCGCCAAATCAGTGGGCACCTTGACTAAGGCTGTATACTAATACGCGAATGAATTTTAATTTTACTTAAACTTGACAGATGGTAAATAATCGATTAATAGATTAAAATCCTTTTGTGATTGATCAACAAACTTTCGATAAGATGTCTGTCAAAATTGAGTTCCCGTCTTTCAGAAATAAGTCAGCTCGAGTAGCAGACTTAATCGATTATTTTCCATCTGTCAAGTTTAAATGAAAATTAAAATAAATTCCCGAATTGAGACACAGCCTAAAGCTGTGTACTAATTCGCGAATTAATTTTAATTTTAATCAAACTTGACAGATGGAAAATAATTGATTATTCGATTAAAATCCCTTTTTATTGATCAACAAACGTTCGATAAGGTGTCCGTCCAAATCGAGTTGCCGTCTGTCAGAAATAAGTCAGCATGAGTAGCAGACTTAATCGATTATTTTTCATCTGTCAAGTTTAAGTCAAAATTGAAATTAATTCGCGAATTGAGACACGGTCTAAGTGAACTACGTGTCGTTATTTAACAAGCGTTTGCTAATTGAAACGTCTTTCTACGGTGTTAGTTTCCGTTAGGGTTCTTAGAGTTTTGAGAAATTTAAATATGAATCTCCCCTCTTCCCCTCTTTGTTTACAAAATCTGATGTGTCTAGTTGAATATGTTGTCGAGATTTAGTGGTTATCTTCATACTTAGGCCGTGTTCCAATTCGAGAATATATTGTAATTTTACTTAAACTTGACAGATGAAAAATAATCGATTAATCGATTAAAATCCCTATGTTTTTGTTCAACAAGCTTTCGATAAGGTGTCTGTCAAAATTGAGTTGCCGTCTATCAGAAATAAGTCAGCTCTAGTAGCAGACTTAATCGATTATTTTCCATCTGTCAAGTTTGTCATCCTTAGAAATTATTATCTTTACCGAAGACGTAATACAAATTTGATTAACGTCAAGGAACGTGAACAAAGATTTCGTATATAATCAAATGCACCGAAAGAAGAAACAGAGGTGTGATTGATTGAATTGATGTTCTCGTCACATTTCACCAGTGGCATGGCAACCCTACCCTATTACTAGCGTGAAAGTGAAAGCTATTACTAGCGTTTGACAGTTGGCAACATATCGCGGGTCTTATTTGAAAAAGGCCCATCTGACGTGGGTACGAACGCCAGTATTGTTTACAAACAATGAATCTGTTAACGTTTGGATGTTAGAAATGTTGGCTACAGGAAACTGGCTAACCATCAGGTCCTTGATTTTTATTGATTCTTATCTAGGGGCGAGACGAGCAACCTCAGAGCAGTATTTATGCATTGATTTACTCTCGATTAACTCAATGTGGCTCAATATTTGATCGACGGTCAATTTTTTACCAATTAACACATCCCAGTGACCTGGGATTTACTTGTCAACAATGTGGCAGAAATGAGAGTGTGGCTTCTTATAAGATCCCGGAATTCGTAAAGATAATGTGGAGGTTATTTTTAATCTCTTTTATGTGGATGACTGTGTGGTTGATCTGAATGAGAATAGTTTCCATTAAAAATGCGTTGGGTCTAAGCAAGGGGTGGATCGCTCAGCACACATTTCTCCTGTGCTACTTTATTTTAGTGTGTCTACAAGCGATGCAATGTAACATGGGTGTTTCTGTATTGTGCCGATGTGTTGATAGTATAATTGCTGTACCTGGCAACCATATTGTCAACGTTGCTTGTTTCTTATTTCTTAAAGCTCTGTCAAAAGTTTGCCTCAGTGTATCACACATGTGGTATGGATTGAAAATCGAAGTTCCGCAGCTATGTAACAGGTTCGTCTAGTGTGTAAAACATCGTGAGGGACTATTCATAAACCACGTAGACTTTTCTGGGGGGAGGAGGGGGGTGGACGTTTGACCAAAGTCTACGCTCCATACAAAATTTTAAAAAAATGTATGGAGAAAAGTCTACGAGGGGGGAGGGGGGTTTGAGATTTTCAAAAATGAGTCTACGTGGTTTATGAACAGGCCCTGACTGGCACACTGTTCTAAGCAAATTACCCTTGGGTCTAAGTTCTTCTATGGCCAAACTTTTTCCCTCAGAAAAAAAAATTAACCAAACGCTAGCTGCAAATCTACAAACGCTAGCTGAATTCTACTTGCTTGAGGTGATCTTAATGTTTCTTATCAGTTTCATAACTCCCCGTTTCCGTGTCGCGTGCCGTTCTAATGTCGTTTTTTTTTTGTATTAGAAGCTAGCTTGGAACTAGTTCATACTTATGATACCCGTACGTATTGCCAGTGCTAACCTTAACCAGGACACAGGTTACAAATAAAACGTTCACAATGACGTTCAACAAGCATCAATCCAATCAATCCAGCTTGAAACTGGATCAAAAACACAGACGGTAAAACCTTTGACAATTTTACCAACCAAGTGGCTCATCAAAACAAAATCTACGGAACAAAATACCGTTCGGCCTTGAGGTGCTCGACCGGGAACGATTCACAAATATTTTCGTAGTCGAAATACTAACCTCAGCTACCAAAATGACCTTGTTGAGTCCTGCAGTTCAGACTGCAAAATCACTCCGGGCAACCGTTTGCTATCACAGGAAAAGCAGTGAAAACAACGCAGGAATACGGGATGACGTTTTGATTTGAATCAGCTTGCTGCGACGCGCTGTTTGAAAAATCGAAATGTAAAGAAGCAGATGACAGTGAGGAACTTTAACGTGAGTTACTCAAGTTACCGCAAAAGCAACACTGGAATAGCTCTTGATTTGGACCTGTCTTACCCTTTGATTCTTATGCACCTAAGGTAGCTCGGATGTGTCGGTCGCAGGGCACTGAAATTTACATGACTTTTTGGTAGTGTGTTTATAAAGGCTTGTCCATAATAGATAGTTATGGGAAAACTGTCAAATTCACGTAAACGCATAGCCAACGTATCAATTGTGGGCCAGTCATAAGAATTGCGGTAATCCGTTCTCAACTCAGAAACCTACCAAGTTTTTGATTAGGTCCGTATGATTCTGAAAAAAATAAGTAAGTCGTTCAAAAAAACCATCTGTTGTTAATTTATCCGACATCGAATGATATTTCCCAAAATTCAATAATGGTTTATTTTTCGAAATAAGTCTGTTTTAGAATAGCCGATTTATATTATATGAAAAATCTTATTCTATCAAAGTAATTTTAAAATTAACTAAATGGAGCTATAGCATCGATTACTCACAAATCAAAATATACCCACAAAACACAAAAAAACTTCTATTATCAGCTAATTGTGCCAAACTCCGTGGGCGTGTTTTGGTTTGTTAACAAACGATGGTCCAATACACTTTTCATTTTTACATTTACACCGCGATCCTAACAGGAAATTGATTGAAAAGTTGAGTCTTCTATCTAAATGACACCATATAAAAAACTGACACCTGACGACCATCTGACGTGCGAAATGAATCAAAACATGCACGTTGACTGCAACGCGACACCAACCGCAATCCTATCGCTCTATTTATCACACCTTAACATCCGTTCTGATGCCGATGGTTATTCAAATCGAAATAGCACAAAACCCAACGACAGCTGGTGGCAGTAATGACAACCATTTTAACGCCGACCGACACTGTCGTCCACTGAAATCGATTTTGCATTTTGAGTATTCCAATTATTTAGTCTCTCTCCCTCCACCAGTGTCATCATACTTAGAATAGTTCTTCTATTATTGCATTTTGTTTGTACTATCAAAATTGCGTGAGAGTTGAAGTTTTGTTTTCCGTAGTAATATTTCCCGATAAACTATCATCAACTGATTTGATTGCCCGTTTGTTCGAGTTTTTTTTTACCTTTAATTTCCTGTGTTTTCTTTCGATCCTAAACTAGCGTCAGGTTTTCGGGCACTATCGCGCCACGATGCAGATTTTTGCAACCCATTATAATGCCAATAACCAAACTCTTATTTAACCGTCAGTGTTAATGATTTCTGATTGTTCAAAGCAAATAATTATTAATATTTACTTAGCCAAAGAAAAACACCAAACGTTTAGTTTCATTACTTTTCTATAGCTTCATTTCTCAAACTTTTCAGTTCTTATTGTTTCCATTTTCACTCACGCTCAATTCACATTCACATCCTACCCCATTTGAGTTTGACACCCACCATTCAATGGAGAAATAAAAAAAAACATCAGCCATAGTTAAAAAAAAACCACAATCACCCAATCAAAAACCAACAAAATTCAGATAAAAAAAATCCCAATTCGGAAGAAAAACCATCGAAGAAAAAAAAACCAGCGCGGGCTCCGTGACTCAAATGCAAAACTAAATTTCTTTTCAAACCACACTAGTGTAGATAGAACCAATTGGTACAACGGGAACAAAACTAACCTCAAAATGGATTACTTTTCTTACCTTATAATTTTCTCATTCAACGTTTCGGTTATTGAAATTCACGGTTTTTGTTCGTTTTAATGCACCACTTGATCGAATCGAGTCAATCCACCACCATTATTTGTGCGCGACGCCTATTGTTTTTTGCTCCTTCGATAAGTTTTTCTTCTTCTCTCTTTTTTTTCGTTTCATTGATGTTAAGCATTATTACCTCATAAGTTACCGTTTTAGTTTGTGTCATTCGTTATTTTTTTTTTTTTTTTTTCGTTCTACTGAAGCATCTTATCCCTTTATTAGTAAAGATAAAAATATTAATAATCAAACACGACCGTGATCTCTATCGATGTGTAATGATTTTTATAAATGGATGAATGAAACTAAAAACAAAAATAAGACAAACATTGTTAAAATTATCAAAACAAAAAAAAAACACTAATTGGTTGTACGCACACAGCAGATAGCTATCTGTCAAAATTCTCACATTTTCAGAGCAAGAATCGAGAACTGATGCATAATTGTAAAGAATGGAGAAAAATTGATAATCAGCTCAAAGAATCAGTATTCCAAATTTTTGCCGCAAAATCAGTTCCGCTTGATCGAAAACAAAAACAAACAAAAAAAGACACTTATAAAAATAATTAACCAATACAGATCAGGGTCGGACTTTTGGGCGATCAGAAATCATCTAACACTGCAATCCCTAAATCACGATTGCAGATGCACGCCAACATTGTGATACACTGATAAAAGAGGAAGCTCACGACGACGACGAAGAGGAGGAGGAGAACGACCTGGAACGGCAACAACGGCATCATCACCCACATCAAGTGCAACGTCATCGTCAACAACAACAACAGCAGCAACAGCAACAACAACACCAACAACAGCAGCAGCAGCAACGCAGTTGTCCAAGTGCCTCAATCGACGGTGGAATGGGTGGTGGTCAACGTGGCCAGGAGAGTGCAAAATACGATCTGGATGAGAACGATAGTCGCTTCGACGAGGAGGAGGAAGATGACGATGGGATGATGGAAGATGAAGATATGAAGGAGGACGTTATGTCAAGCACGACGACCATGGATAGCGACTATCACAAGCAACTGGCTGCGGCAGGAGTGTTGGCGGCTGCTGCAGCCGCAGCCAGTGGCAACGCGAATGCTTTGGGAGACGGAGGGGAACAGAATGATTTCTTCGGTGCCCACAAGTCCGGCTCTCGGGATCTAGCGCTCAAGCAGCACATTCTGAATGAGAAAGCTCGCCTACAAGCTCACATCCAGCGGCACCAGCAGCAGCTGGCCGGTTTCCTACTCTCGACAACCGCAGCCGCAGCGACAACGCCTCCCACTTCAACTCCTCAGAACTGTGCAAATCAATCCTCCAACTCCACAACCTCCCCGTTTGCATCGAACATCGGTAGCCTGAATCGAAGTGGCACCAGCAACAATGTAAATAATAGCTCAGTAAACACTAGCTTCTCGCATGACGGAGGAAAGTCACAGAAGCAATCCCAACAGCAGCAGAACGACCGAACTAACCTGTTTGCCTACAATAACAATAGCAGCACGGGGCAGGTCTATCTCCTACCCTGTCCGCTGTGTGAAGTTCCCCTAGAACCTCGTGTCTTTAGACAGCATCTGGATCGTCACTACCCTCGCGACAGTCCGGTCTGTCCGGTCATCCAGTGTGGCCGCCGGTTTGCTCATCCCAACTCCGTTCGGAACCACATGCGCCTAAAACACACTAGCCAATGGGCTAAGATGAAGGCCATGCGCTCCTCCGGTGGCCCGTTTACCGGGATTCCTTGAACCTCGCCGGCTCCCGCACCGGCTGTGGACCTCAGTGGAGACAGCTAATTCCTAATTCGGTAGCTAAGCTTTATCAACTAAAAAAAAAATACGGAAACATTCCTCACTGTGCATTTGTCTCCACTACCGTGTTTTATGTGCCGCGTGGAATCACGTGGCGTATACTAAAGTTCCTAACTATTCAAAAACCAGAGAAAGAAAGAAAAACAGTTTAAAACAGTGATGCACTCACGCAGGGAAGTAACTTCCGAGTGCAGCCGAGACATTTTGTTCGGCTTTTTCGGCAGAAAACCGAAGGTCGCGAAGCAGTTGTTCAAAACAGTTGACGTTGTGTGTGATTTAATGAATTCATTTTCCTTCTTATTTCTAGTCTCGTATTTTAGCGTAATGCAAATTCAAAGTAAGAGCAAAATTAGTTAGCGTAAAAGCTTTCCATTTTTAAATATGGGTTGTATTGATTGTTCCGTGCGGCGTGAAAAAATGTTTTCTGAATCAGTATTATTGTTTGTGTTTGCAGCGCACGCAGCCAAATGTCAGATTTATTTATTGCGAACTACTCCCTGAACCTGAATTGATTCCTAAGATCGTTCGAAGCTTACTAGCAATGGAACAGCAGATAGTTTGTTTCTTTTCACTTTTGTAGATAAGTTGCTGCTTGCGGTAACAGAGCGAACGAAGGCAGTTCTACTAATTATGATTCCTTCACTTTTAAATGTGTAACCGTTCTGTTTGGAGTGATTCGAGAGAGGTCAAGCAGCTAGCCGAACTCTAGAGAAAAGTTGAATAATTTTCTATTTTTAGACATTCTAAAAAGGTTCCTATAATGTAATTGACTATATATTGAACAAAAGAAAAACTAAACTGTATATTTATGCAAGAAAAAAAAAACAAATAAACATATAATATGAATAAACCAAGTGCGTAGAGTTATATAAACGAAAAATAACAGAATAAGAGCAACAACACAGTAGGCCAGTTGTCGCGAACAATAAACATATTAAAACAAGGTAACAACAAGTAAATAGGCTGAAAACCAGGCTAGCAGCGACCGCTGTTCTGCATTGCTTCCTTCCTTTGTTTTTGCCACCGTATTTTCGATTCCACTGTTTCTGGCCTCTGGCAAACAAAATTATTTATCACCGCCACACCTTTGCTAATTTTCGCGCCCCACTAATTGTAGTCCCCCCCCCCCCCCCCGTTCCTTCTGCCACCTTCCTCATAATTAGTACCGTATTTTTCACTAGCCTCGGACAGTTATTGCTATTATTAGATACCAGAGTCTAGTTTTTCATCGTCGCTTGCCTATTCATTTCGTTCGCACCCCAAGAAGGTGACCGAACATCGATAAGACACAGCGATGGAGCGTTTTATCCACCTCGCAGTTGATTTCGGTTTTTCTTTACTGGCAAAACACGAAAGCTACATACAAATGACGCTAACTGTTAGGTTTAGGATAGGGTAATTTAATTTCTAGCGAATAAAAAAACAACAATGATAAGTATTAGATTTCTTCTTAGTTAGAAAACGCCCACCCACTGAATGATTTCAAATTAAGGAAAATAAAACTCGCCATAAGTTGAAGAAGCTTTGACAAAGTATTCAGTTAGTGTCCATTAAGCTCTCAGAACGAGTAGGCCCATGCGCTTGTTGTTGATTTGACGGCTCTCACAATGGAAAACAAAACTAAAACGCAATTTGCAATAGAAAAACCAATACGCAAGCGAACAAATAACCAAACAACTGCTTTAATACCCAACAAAAAATAAACAAAAAAAAAAAGTTTGACGAGAACAGAACACACAACAGTATATGCTAAACACCATATTATACCGAATATAATACAGAAATAAAATAGCAGCAAAACAAGGAACAACAACAACAAAAAAGCATAAGGAAAATTGTAAACAGAAACTGTAAAGTTTAGTTTTGTATTTGAAGCTGAAAAGAGAGAAGAAGAAGAAGAAGAAGAAATAACTCACGTTTCTGACAAAGAGAGGAAAAGAAAGAAAATAAAAACAAGCAAATTTACAAAGCAGTGGTTGTATCTTTTGTTAATTCTTTCACTAACCTGTAACCCCGTAAAACTAACCCGAAAATAAACAACTCACTTACGCACACCCACTTACACACACACACACACGCAACCTCAGAGCCACCACTACTAAATAACAAAAGTACTTTTGGAAACAAAAGAGCACCCCCCCTGGCTCTTTCTGCCTCTCTGTCTCTCCTTCACTCTCGCCCTCCATCGTTTATTGCCTTTAGTTTGATTATGTTTGTTTTATCATTTGCGACCATCTCTCTCTTTTCTTTTCTACCACGCCTCTGATTGCAGTCTCTCGCCGTTCTTTAGAAATGCGAGTTCGCGCCACAGACCCCCGGCCGTGCCCCAAGTGCGGTAAGATCTACCGCTCGGCCCACACGCTGCGCACCCACCTGGAGGACAAGCACACCGTCTGTCCCGGCTATCGATGCGTGCTGTGCGGAACCGTTGCCAAGTCCCGCAACTCGCTGCATTCGCACATGTCCCGTCAGCATCGCGGAATCTCCACCAAGGACCTGCCGGTGCTGCCCATGCCTAGTCCCTTCGATCCGGAACTTGCCTCCCGTCTGCTGGCCAAGGCCGGTGTCAAGATTTCCCCCTCGGAACTACGGGCAAGGGCTTCGCCGACCGGCACTCGGCGGAACGATGGCAGCATGAAGCTGGAACTGCGATCCGGTGTCGATGGCGAAGACTTTGACGATCCGGAGGATCTGACCATGTCGCAGCAGAGCAGCCACAGCGAAAGCCAACGGCGCTTCCACGAAAGCATGATGGGCATGTCGCCATCAAGTAAGTATTGCTTAGCACTAGCGTCCTTGGACGAATCATTTAACCTGGCGAAGTTCCATTCGGTGACGTTTCAGCATTCAGTCATCCGAGCACGACCATAACCCGTGTTCGACAGCAGCAACAGCAACAGCAGCAGCAGCAGCAGCAACAACACCAAGATGGTGGTAAGTCAGGCATGGATGGACGCGACGGAAACGGTGGCAACAACGGCAATGGCTCGGGAATGTCGATGGGTGATCGCCACAGCGGTGGAGGCGGCAGCAGTAGCGGGATGAACCAGATGCAACCGAACACACCGACCGGATCGGCCATCTTGGATACGTACCTGCAGTTCATCACGGAGAGCGCCTTCGGTAGGTATTGACGATATCGAGCTTTGAATGGTCTTTTGGATTCTGACGGGGTTTTTAGGGAGGATAAATTTGAGATCTTTGGAAGAAAGTGTCGAACAGGGTTGTACAGTTGGACTGGAGATCAACCGGTACACACATGCATCGGTACGGTTTTCTAAATCGTAACACGTGTAAACGAGTGGTGCATTGCGTGCCCCAAGATCTACTGAAACTTGAGCCGAGCATCTTCTTTGAAGACATAAAGGAATTCATCAGTGCCGTTTAAATGTGTAAACTAGTTTGAATTTAGGTTTTGGAAATTTGCACCAAGTTTCCGGTTTATTTTTCTGGAAACCAGAACTGGTTTTTGCGTAACGCAGTCCAACGGTTTTAAGGAATACCTTTAAATGAAGATGCAGGGTAGCCGACCCAGCGAACACAGAATCGCATTTGATAGCGCATATGAGTACAACGAGAAGGCGATATACATTCATTCGTTCATTTAACTCAATGTTAAATGTACGCATATCGCCTCCAAGTATATACTCATATACAAGCGATCTTGTGTTTACTGGGGAAAGGACAAGTGCATTTATTTACTATCAAAGTTATAATGTTTGAAGCGAATATCTTCTCATCAACATAAGACCCTAGGAGTGCACGGCCAGCCATTTTAACTCAGTTCTGAGTCGTTTTTGACTCACTTTCGTCAAAAGTGGAGTCACTCAAATTTGAGTAAATTTAACTGGGCCTGATTAGAGTCCATGTTTTCGATTTGTCGACTTGTCAATCCCAGTTATATTTACTCAAATTTGACTGACTCCACTTTTGACGAAAATGAGTCAAAAACGACTCACAACTGAGTTAAAATGGCAGGCCGCGTGGACAGCAATTTCTGCTAGAACCAAATTTCGTATGGTTATTTTTCTTAACGACCTATTTGGAGTATCATCCAAACCATTAGAGAAATGGTTGGAGGATTTGTGATATCGTTCACTTAAGGTAATTTTTTATCAGGGTATGAAGAGAAAATATTGATAGCTCCGTTAGAGTAGGCTGTGGAAATTGAATAGAAGCAATTGAAATTGAGCGGAGGGCTATTTTGAAAGGCAGTATCCGATTTATCTACGAATAACTGAGATTTATCACCATATGAAAATCCAAGGCGGCGTACTGCAATGTAGAATGGCGGCTTTTTAAAAAGATTCAGGCCAATAAGCATAAGAATTTTACAAGGAATAACTTATGAACTATACTTTTGAATTTCTTAAACGTGCCTTCTGAATGGATTTAGTTTTACACGAGGTTTTTCTTGTCCACTTTTAGCCTTTCCTGTTTACAAGCGTTGATATAGACGTTGATGGTCTAGCCACTGGACCCGTAACCTTAACGTTCAAGGTTCGATTCCAGGTTGGTTCATTTTTTTTTTTCAACATAATTATACATTACAAGACAAATTAATGAAGTTCATACACTAATTTCTTGTGGCAAAAAAATCATAATGTAATCTTATGAATATCGAACGTTTATTTCGCTGAGTCTATATAAAGCCATGCAACAATGCTATATTGGTATGGGGAAAATGTCTAATGGTTGAAAAGCAAGGTTCTCTATTTAGAATCCAAAATGACAGATCGAAATTCAAAGCTGGCTGCATTTTCTTGAAGATTTGCGATTATCTTTTCCACTCCCTATTTTGATTTGATGAACTGAGTAGCCTAAAGGCATATAAGAAGCGCTCCTTTAAGATCATACGGATAGGAAAAGAGTAAGGCATAGTCATAGCTACCATCAAAAATAACAGTTATTTTAAGTACTCAACTATTAATTGTCCAATGCGAACTTGACAGGTGCTTACTTTGAACTGAGAACTGAGTTTTTTTTGCACTTTGCATCCCAGTGCATTCGAATTGTTTGAAATATGTTTATTGAGTACTGTCCAGAACAAATAAAGATTCTAGTACTGAAAAGCTCCATAATTGCAAGGTGCAAGGAGCAAGCTGTTCTTGGGACCAATCGGGTTCTAAAGCAGTGAGCCAATTTTAAATCGCTAGTTTCCTATTGATTGTTGGTAAAAGCATTCGTTCATTTTATATGACCTAATGTTAACATCACCTAAGAGAACTTAGGGCATCTTCAGCGGTGGTCTATATTAAGAACAAATTTATACTTCAGCATCAGCAAAATTGGAATAGAACCAGCTAAAATAGACCAACTTTGCGTTCCTCGCACCGGTGTTGTATTGTTTGTTGTTAAACCCGCTAATACCTGTCATCCTGTAGATCATTCAACATTAGAGATCAGAAGTTTTTTTTTTTTTTTCATAGATCGCTGATTTTTCACAAACATTTTGCCATTGATTGGTTTAACCAAATAACTTTTAATGCCAGTAGTGCGTCGTTAGCTGACGACAAGGAATATTTGTTCTTTCGTTTGGCTGAAGATGAGTGTGTGAATGCATGCATTTAATTTAAACGGTATTAAATAATGCTGATTTATATTTTGGCAGCGCAAAGCAAGAGTCGGAACGGAGAAGGTCACATCCTGGAAGAGGCCCCAACGTCGACCGTGCTTTCCGTTTCGGTCTTCAGAAGCTGTTCCAAGACTACTTTAGCGACACGCCAACCAATTACTGATGAGTTTTTCCAGCTAACTTGCGATGCAGCTGAAAAAATCGGCTTGAGTCCGTCACAAAAGTGCACTGCAGCCTTACGGATGTTAGCGTACGATTCCTCTGCTAGTTTTCTCGACGAAAACATGCGGATTGAGCAGTCAACCAGCTTTCTGACCCTGAGGAATTTTTGCAAAGCTATCCTGAAGACTTACGGCCCGCAATATTTGCGTCCCCCAGCACCGGAAGAGGTGTACAAACTGATAAACAAAAATGTTTCCCAAAAGTTCGAAAAAATCGCATAAATTTAGTGAACATCCCAGAAACTTAGCGAACTTACCAGAATTTCAGGATACTTCTTAGAAATTCAGGAAACTTCCCAGAAGTTTTGCGATTCTCCCTGATGTTTAGGGGAACATTGTAGAAAATCAGGACGCTTTCCAGAAAATCAGGGAACTTCCTAGAAAATCAGGGAACTTCCCAGAAGTTGAGGATTCTTCCCAGAAGTTCTGGCAACTTCGCTGAAATTCAGGGTATTCCCCAGAAATTCAGGGAATTTTCCATAACTTCAGGGACCTCCCCAAATGTTAAGAGTTCTTCTCAGAAGTTCAGTCAGTTACCCAGAAATGCAGGGAGCTTCCCAGAATTTCAGAAAACGTCCACAAAGATCGGGGATTTTTTCCAAAGATCATTAAACTTTCCAGAAACTCAGCGAACATCTCTGACGTTCCCAAAACGTTTGAGAAATTCAAAGAACTTCCCAGAAGTTTAGGGAACTTCCAAAAAGCTCAAAGAACCTCCCGATGCTCAGGGTACTTCCCATAAATTCAGGAAAGGATCTTGGATCTTTCAAGATTTCAGAGAACTTCCCCAGAGATCGAGGAACTTTCCATGGAATCTGCAGAGTTTCAGAAAACGTCCCAGAAAAACTTCTAAGGATTGAGCATTCTCAAAAGTTTGAGAAATATTCCAAGGATTTTTCCATAAGTTTAGGGAGCATCCTTGAAGATGGGGGATCTTCCCGGAAGCTTGAGAAACATTCCAATAGTCCTTCTTACTACTCGACAATTTTTCGTACCGTACCCAAACGAAAGTAAAAAAAATCAACTACTTTTTCAATGTTCAATTATTTCCGCCGTATCACAATCTTGGAGATTCTAAAAAGTTCTTGTAAAGTTTAACAACATCTCGGAAATGCATTTTTTTTCACAGAAGTTCCACCAACTTATTAAAAGTTTTGCAAATCGACCAACTTTCCAGATGTTTTTAAATTGTAAATTGTTAAAATATTTGTGACATTCTGCTTTTTACCATAAAAGATGTACCAACTGGAAGTCCAAATTACTGCTGGAACGTTAAATCTGCATCTCAAAGTTCCGGTAATTTTCCAAAAGTTGTTTCTATTCATGGATGATCAGCAAACTTTTCGGAAGTTCAACCAAGTTTACAGAAACGTTGAAAATTTCACGGCAATTTAATAGGCTTCTCTGAAGTTCCACCACTTCTCTGCTCAAAAGAGGGCGAGCAAACTTCATGAGTATCTTAAAATTTCCAATAAGTTTATTCAACTTCCGAGTGGCTTAATCAACTTCTGTCAAGTTTTATATATTTCCACCAAATCTTCATAGATATTCCGAAGTTCATAGTAATTCAGAAAATATTTTTTAAAGAGTTCGTTCAGTTTTTAGAAGCTTGTCTAAGTTCTGACTAATTCATATTACATTCGAGAAGTGCATAGGATTGTCTAAAAGTTGTAGAATATGCAATTGAATAGTATAATATTTAAAAACGAATCCTGAAAAAATCTACGGTTTTTCGGTTTTAAATTGCTGCAAGAATAGATCAAAACATATACCAGATTTAAAATGATGCAAAATAGATCCAGTATAAACCAAAATTTACACCCCCGGGCCGGGGGTTTTTTTGGAGTTGGTTAAAACAAAATTAACCCAACCCACAATTTGGACCCCCGTTGAAGATGCCCTTAACGTTGAGTTACTACCAGTGACCTGGTAACCCTATGCAATTTACTAGCGTTTGACAGTATGCAACATATCACGGGCCTTATTTGAATAAGGCCCACCTGACTACGGGAAGGAACGTCAGCATTGTTTTCAAACAATGAATCTTTTGACGTTTGGTTGTTAGAGATGTTGGCTACAGGAAAATTGCTGCCCGCCAGGTCCCTGGTTACTACACAAAGAGTTTTGATTACCGAAGTCAGTAAAAAGTTAATGGGTTTCCAAACAGCTTAGAATTCAGTACAGAGAGGTGCAATATTTTGCTTTGCTGAAAACACTGTGAAAGGACAAAACATGAACTGTCAAACACAACACAACAGTGGGGACGACCCCGGCGTAGTGGTTAACATCCATACCTCTCACGCCAAAGTCACGAGTTCGAATCTCACCTCCGGACAAGTTACGAAAATGCCCAAAAGCGGTGTTTGAGTGACAACGACGGGAGATGAACCAGCCCGAGGCTGAAAATCTCGATAATCAAGAAACAAAAAAAACAACACAACACAACTTTCATTAGGGCAAATCTAACTTTGAGAGACTCTCTTTGATTATTTTCTCTTTCATTCATATTCCAATCACCTTTACGTTTTTCATTCTACTATTTGTCGAGTTTGCTAGCCAGCACTGTTGTGTCTCGATCTGTACTGAAGAATCCATCGAAAATTTAATAATGGCGCTGTAATAAATGAACGCCAGTTGCAGCGCACCCCGAATAGTCCGGCATGACCTAACCACCGTAAACTTGTTAATAATGGTGATAGCTTTTTCTGCCTGTGTAGGTAATAGTTAAGCATGAGCAGCGTGCCCTCTTTTCTGTGGATATGTTGCAAATAGAGATAAGACAAGTTGGGCCGCCCCTCCGATTGGAAGCCCATCATAGCATTAGTAACTGATGTTGATTCCTACTTTCTTTAATTTGGTACCAACCGGGGGAGACTTGGTCCTATATCCAATGCTTTCCTTATCTCCAATCCGTTCAACTACTCGCAATATTTTGTGATATAGTGGGCGGAATATTACAATTTGAGATAATTCTAAGCAGTCGGTTTACCAAAATTAGGCAGATCGACAGGTAATCGGTAGTTCAGTCACAGAGTTCAGTACAACAACAAAAATACTGAAAATTCCTTATTATTTTTACTGAAACTTTGTGATGTCCCGTAAAACGTTTAGTAATATTTTCATACGAATTACCGAAAACTAGTAGTTCTTTGACAGATATCTATAAATTGAAGAAATTGTACAGATCATTCAGTAGAAACTTTATTTTACTGATCAAAATCGTAATTTTTTTTACCGAACATCAAAACTAGGATTTGGTGTGTATTATTTCAAAGTATCTTCGATTAATATTCTACCGCGCCCAAGTGTTTGTGATTCATTACCATGTCAGAAATACATGACTAAATAATGGGCAAATTTCTGCATCCAAAAAGCTATATATATTTTCAATATTTCATATTTTTAAACATATTTTAATCGCCCGGTTTCCTGTACCTCCTCAGGCATGGGTGGAATGACCCAGGAACAAGCCGCGGCCGCCATTCAAGCCGCCAAGTACGCCCAACTCAAAGCCATGGGTCACAATCTGGACCAACTGCCGCCGGGGTTTCTTCCACCGCAGTTAGACATCGCCAAGCTTACCGGGAGTAGCCAAGGTTCGGACCACCCGCTAAGTAAGCTGCAATCCTCACCGAACGTTACGATCGAACCGGCTTCCAACGACCGTCACCATCATCTCAGTGCTCAGCAGAAACTACTCTCTCTGGCGGCCGGCAACGGAAACCACAATCTGAATAACAACTCGATACTAAACAGTGATTCCATTCGACGTGGTGACTCATCGGAACCGATGGACCTGGGACTGGATGGCCCGCAGCACCACGTGAACGACGACGGAAACAGCTCCGGTGACGAGCGGAATTACTCCGACGACGAAGGCGTCGGTACTAACTAATTTTAGTATACGCAATGATACCCGTCGTATACGCTCCACATACGATATACAACGCTCTAGCAGAATTGAGATCTGAAGCTGACATGTCATTTAATTCAGATCAGCTCTACCTACAAGTATATTTACTCTACCATAAGGATTTAGTATTTCTTTCTACCGACAAGTTCGGCCGCAAACAGCGGACCGAAAACCGGACAAGAACAAATTTCATGATAAAAAGGAGTAAATTCGTTGTGCCATCCTTAATTAAGTGAGTATGATAATTGTTCTCTCGAATACGTCGAAACTGTATAAAGTCCATCCAAGCGTGAACAGACGCCAAAATGAATGTCGTCGTCGTCCTCCTAAAGAGAACAAAACTGCAACTATTCAGCTCGTGAATGTTATATACCTCAGGTTATTTTTTCTTTATCGTTTTTAAGTTCCGATCATTAGGAATATCTAGGATTTAGATAAAGCAAAGCAAGTGTTTAAACACTATAGGAAGGTAAACTGCAATCCGTAACTTGAAATACCTCATATTGAAGAAAGAAACGTTTAATTTAAAACTCCTTTTACAACAAAAGAAAAGATATTTCACATTGTACTACTTACTTAGTAATGATAAGATCATATTTACAAACAAACAAAACAAAACCAGCTGAGACACAATCCGTCAGTCTACCTCACAAGATAGTTAGTGCAAGTTACAATTTTATCAAAACAATACTTATACAAAACCTCCAGTTGAGACAGCCTCACTCAAGATTAGACTCCTCTGTACAAAATGAGTTACTCGAAGGAACTTCCACCAATCCAAGGTGGAACCACCAAATCGCCCAGTTTTATCTAAACTTATCGTAGAGAGAAATGAAACGTATACTAATCTCCTCAACAGAGACCCCAAACCTCTGTATACGCAAACGCTATCCCGCTATACCTTTCTATTCGTAGAGTTTAATTCAAGCACAATGTAGTAGAACAAATTTGTCGACTTTTAACTGCACAAAAATACGAAATTTTATCACCATAAGAAAACCGTTATACGAAGCTAACATCAAAAACTAAAATGTATACTGAGAAGAAGGAAACCTACGAAACCTACGAACCCTCGTTCAGTGAATGAAAATTTTCGTTTCCATATCTTCCGTTCCGCATCAGTTGAAACCCTATCTATACGAAATCTATATCAACAAATCTGAAAGAACAGAAAAACTGCTAGTATACGCAAAAACATAAATAAGCAAAAGAACTTGTATACCAACTCACACAAGTCTATACGATTTATCGCAAACAAATACAAAATACGATCAAATTGAAACCAATACGATATCAAACAAAGTATACTAAAAACTACCCTCGACAAGTGAGCAACCATCCCCTCGTTTCGTTCTATTCAAACGTGCTTCCAAAGCTCCTCTTCGAACATCGCGTATGATGAATCTCAGCGGTTGTTTTTTACTGTTATAATACTCATTACACCGATAACTACCTCCTCTGTATCATAACAGTCGTAACGCAATTACCTCTATATCTAAACGAATCTCACTCAGGGCGCACGAAGCCAGACACTCCACCATGTTCAGGGACAGGAATAACAGACACATAAAACCACACAAACCGAACCATATAACGCACACCGCAGCAATATTACTGTTTATTTATATAAGTGAGTCATGTTCTGTTACAAATGCCTTTGTTTTTTTTTTCTCAGCGATCAAACAAACATACTAGTGCAACACAAAACGGGTATAATATTACGTTTTTTTTTTTTACTAATGTTTAACAAAAACCTTGTTTAATGAAGAACTTGTTTTAGTTGTAGTTCCAACAGAGACCAGAATCAAACGCACCGAAATCGCATGCATTCATGTATATTGACTATGTTGTCCTGGGATTTTGTGGAAGAATTACTTGGTTGACTGAATGTGTGGAAAACTCTCCTCACCTGTACAAGTATCGCCCCCAGTATTCGAAACAATTTGACTATTCAACTAATTTGCATTTCGTAAAATAAAGAAACACAATAAATGGCTGCGTGCTTTAGCGATAGACCAATTTGACAGTTTTTTTTTTCAAGTAGCAAGGTCGCTGTGTCAACGCCTATCAAAAGCGCACCACTTCCGTTAACCAAACGTGGATTCAAAGCAAAACCAGGAAATTGTTTGTACAAACTTCATGATCCTACACACGCACACACACACACACACACAAACACACACACACACTCATAAACACTAGACGGAAGGCGAACAATTATGTAAGGTAAAAGAGAAGAAGCAATAGCATGTAATTAAAAGTTTTAGACTTCAATGATCGCAGTATTGAATCTCATATCTTGGAACAACCCGAATCTCTATCCTTATTTGGAACAAAACCATTTGACTTTTTTTTCTGCGAAAAAAATGTACTTAAATTTCGAAAAATAAAAAAGATAACTTCCAGTATAACTTGCTTCCGGTAAATTTCTTCCGAAAAAAGAACAAAAAAATTTAAAAAAAGGCACTGTAAATAGGTGAAGCAAAACAATACCTTATCGTAGACAAGTAGCTGATTATAACGATAAGGGCAAACAATTGAATAAACGTTAAAATGGATAAGAAAAAATGATTGTAATAAAAATACAAAACTATGTAGTGTTACTTATTCGATAGATGTTTTCTTTTTTTTTTTCTTTTTTGAGATGGGATCAAGGTTTTCCGAGCAACCTTGGACACAAAATAGCTAAATTTTAAATTGTAAGCACAAAAATTCTTGCTACGAACCTCCGTCGCTGTTAGCAACGTAAGCTTTATTATTAAAACACGTTTTCTTCAGTTTTTTGGTTGAAGTTTTCAGTTTTGAACGATTCAAATCAAAATTTACTCAACGGAAAAGAGAAAAATTCAATGAATTTTTTCATTAAGTTATGTTATTATTACAAAGTTGTACTTACATCCAGGATTCGTCTCACGAATTACTTCTGACGCAATTATTTATGTTTGAACCGAAAACGATATCCAATATGCTGCGATTTATGTGAAAAGAGATATGTAACGGATGCAAAAAAAAAATCCTGAACTTGATAAAGGGACAAAAAAATAGAACATAGACTAAATCAGTAGGAGAGCTAAGTGGAACAAAAGTTGTTAAATATGAATTGCTAAAACTATTGCAAAATATTTTATTAAATGTGTGATAGATTTACTCTAAAAATGTGCGCATGAATAAAAGCATGCTGATGGCAAAGAGAATTACAAAAAAAACAAGCTGAATCATTGAAATCCCTACTGGAAAAGGTATTTAGGAAGTAGTAGCTAAACAAAATGGATATGAAAAATATGAATCTATATTTGAAAACAAAAACCTGTTCAGCGAATAGAGCTACCACTTCTTGTAGTTTGTAAGATATATTTTCTTTTTTTAAGTTTTTTTTTTTTACTATTAAAACTCAAGAATTCAAGAATTATAAATAATTTTCTCAGAGAAAAAAATATATTTAAAAATTATAATTTCTGCTTTTGTTGTTATTTCAAATTCTTACCGAAACTCTTCCCTTCCATAGTATGTATTTAATTTATCCTTGTGTTTTCCTTCCGTTCTCTTACTCGTCTTTTCGTTTTCCTGTACCAAGTCGGTTTAATATTTCAGGGTGTGCCTTTTTTACAATTAAAACAAAACAGTATGAAGCTAAACAAAATTGCAACCCGCAAAGTGAAATACCTCAGCTTGGGTCATATAAAAACAAACAAGTTCCTAAAACTAATGAAATATTAAACAGTACATTTTTACATCTTGCAATTCCCGCCAGAAAGTTTTCTGCTATAATATTTCCAATAAGAGCGCGTTAGAAGAAAAGCGTAGAAATTTCACGCAGTAAGCATAGAACATTTTTACTACCAATCTATATAGAGAAGATAATCTGCTGAAAAAAGTAAGAAAGGAAAAGAAACACGTTGAAGACAATAATGGTAATAAGTTCTTTTAACTAGCACCACTGGTCAGAAAAGGTCAACTAGGAATGATCATTCTACTAAGTGAGGCAAGTTTGAGAAAGATTTGTCAAAATATTTTAAAATAAATAAAACTGTCTCCTACATGTTATCAAATGTAAACCGCTTCCGTTGAAATTAGGCAAACTGACATTTAAAAAAAATGACCTGTGTAGATGAAACATTACCTCCCTTGTACTAGAACGTAAAAACATTAAGGCAAACCTGAGGCGAAACAAGTTCGCAAACACCTGAACATATTTTGATCACAAACGCATACATTGAAATACAAAATCTAGTGCAATATACTAAATTAACACTTTTTAAAGTGAGGCGCAGATAGCGGAGAGGTTTAAAACACAATCCGATCGAATCCCGATCGGGCAGGAAACCATATTGTACAACAAAACCATACAAAAACTACAGCTTCAAAGCGCGGAAATGGATAGTACACCTTAAAGTATCTAATCGTAAGAATATTGAATTTGTTATGAACGAAATCTGAGCACGTGTACACGTGCGAGCATGCTGCCTGCGTATGCGAGTGTGGACAACAGAAGAAAAAAAAATCTCACCTCACCTTTTAGGAGATGGTCGAAGAAAAATACAAATCCCAGATGTGTAATATTGCTTTAAGTATCAACAATGCTATTATTATTATCATTATTAGTTTTATTATTATTACAACAATTATACTCCATCAACACTGAATATAACACGTAACATAAGAGTATTTGAAATAAATTAATAAAACCATACAAGTTTTTCTATTCAATGATCCCGTTTCCGAAAGTGTTCTTGCGCTGGAAAATGTCATGAAGAGGCCAACAGGTACCGTCCATACTCTAATGGATTGATATGCTGCCCGACATAATGTGCGACTGCAACAAGAATCATTGGATATGCGTTGTTGACTATCGAAAAGACAGCGTTTATTGAAGAGGGGTCCTGGAAAGCGATCACGGCGGCGGCATACCCAGGCTACCGACAAAAAGGTCAGTTTGAGAACTATGGTCGCTCTCTGTTTGCGACTGGAAACGACAATCTACAGTCTCGGTCAAGAGGGCACGCGGTCAAGAAAATGCACATTTTTGAATGTGTCACAATTTGAAACCTGCCCCTCGCCACTTATAGGTCGGTATCGTGTTTAGGCCCGTATCGACTTAAAAAGTAGAGAGGTTACGGAATTTTCTTCAATATTACCAAGCGGAATTTTGACAGTTGATCTGCATGGAACAAAAGGTCACCTTCACTTACGGAATAATCGAGCGGAATATTTTTCCGAAAGTAAAAATGACAGCTCCCATTAGTTTGCGCGGAAACCTTACAAATTCCAATTTTATGTTTCGTTCTTGTCAGCTGGGTACTGCTGCAGAAATTTCTTTTCGATTCTTTACTTTTCCGTTTCAGTAAACGGAATTCAACATGGGATTAAATTAGAAAAAGAAATTTCTTTCGAACACGATACCGACCTTTTGAAAGAAATTTCTTTCCAAACCCATGTTAAATTCCGTTAGGTCGGTATCGTGTTCGAAAGAAAGTTTTTTTTCTATCTCAATCCCATGTTAAATTCCGTTTACTAAAACGGAAAAGTAAAAAATCGAAAAGAAATTTCTGCAGCAGTATCCACCTGAAAAGAACGAAAAATAAAATTTGAATTTGTAAGGTTTCCACGAAAACTAATCGGAGCCCAAGGGATAAGACAGCTCCTTATCGCGAGCGATTTCAGAGTTGCTTTTGAGATACCTCGAGTAACTCACGTTGCTTAGCAAGCGAGCACTGTCATTTGTTTTCTCTCTGTTTTGTACAGCATCTTTCAAACAAACCGCTTGTTAGTATATTAGCTCTCGTGTGTGAATAATTGGACACGAGCAATTTCAATGTTTTTAATTTTCTCTATTTATGTCTGATAAGGAAAATACCCTATATTTGCTCAAACTACATATCTGCTCGTACAATTTGATATCGTATTTACTACTGCTAGTGTTATCCGTTGCCTTTTTCAAGAAGAAGTTATTTTCATGTCACCAATGAAGTTATTTTCATGTCATGCTTTGAACAAATCCACCAGTTTTGGCTTGACCTGCTTTTAGCTATTGTTCTTATTCTGCCAGAAGAAGAGAGAAACGACCTAAGCCCACTGCACTCCGACTCAAGCTTCAAGCTTCTTAGAATCGATGTTTAGCAAATTACCAATCTATACATACCATTATCAAACCTGATAATTGGACTTCAGTAATGCCATCCATATCACGTATCACATATTAAATATCCCTAGAACTCTCGAAGCCGTGGAATAGGGCTCACCGTTGTTTCAACTTCTGTTGCCATTAGCGGAATGTCCACTATTTCTTTAACTGAATTGAAAGTCAAACTTTTTGTAACCCTGGCAACCGGTGAAGATTGATTCAATTTCAAGCTATATTGAGTTACTCGCGAGTTACTCGGTGCATCAAAGCAACTCAGAGTAGAGCTGTCTCACCCCACTCACAGAAAAATAATATATTTTTTGGCTCAGGAAGTACTAGCACACCGGTCCCATGCTCGGTCGCAAGCTTAATTAATCGCCCCTAATAACGTAACTCACACGAACACACTCTCAAATATTGTGTCAAAATAATATAGCGAATCACAACAAAAACAAAGATATTAGTACCGAAAGGTGCCGAAAAGCGCAAGAGCGCATTGCAAGGTGCAGACTGCAAGGTGTGAGGTGTGAATGTAGTTCGCCTCCCCGCGGTGCCTCTTGGAAACGTTAAGCTCCCCTTAACGGCTAAACGGACTACGGAGGGTGCGGGAGCATTGGGGTGGATGCCAGAAGAACCCCTGTGTCGTCTTCCTAGGACTGCCGGGTGACACCGAGCAGGAAATGGCGAGGTTCCCGCGGCACAGGTCGTGTCCGTCCCATTAAAACCTTGGCAGGCCTCCAGTACGTTCCATTCTGCACCGCCCGACCTCGCCAGTCGGGCGGGAGTAGGCTCAGATGACCTATACCTGTCTTACGATGATCCGGCTCTGAACACGGTTCCCCATGAAGGGGCCGTGTCAACCCTCACATGGCCTCCCTGCTTGCATAGACAACCATGGGATCACAATAGTGACTACTCTACGTGGGCTTGGATAGCGGCTGGAGGGGGACCCAACAACATGGAGGAAACGAAGAAAACCCAGGAGAAAGCGAATCCGTTCGCTAAAGGCTGCATGCAAGGAGAGGGAAGAGCTGGAGGCCAAGCTCCTAGCCGAGCAAAGTGCCAAAGAGTTGGCACGGCTAGCAGCCACCGAAAGGGCAAGGGATATAGCCTCGAAGCAGACCCAGACGGAAGCATCCCAACAAACATCGGTGTTGAATTAAAGCTTGTTCAAACAAATTTGGAGAAGCTATTCAGCTATTCTAGAAGAAACAGCTGAATAGCTTCTCCAAATTTGCTTGAACAAGCACTAATTCAACATCGATGTTTGTTGGGATCCGTCTCGGTCGGAGAGTCCACCCTATCCATGAGGGCGGGGACCTCCAAGCGGGCTAGGCAGTCCCGGCGATACGACACCTGTCTCTTCTAAGAACCGTATCGTGTCGGAAGCCCCAGTAGGGAAGCGAACCTACGCGAACGTGGCGGCGGGGTCTGAGGGTCCATTCTCGCGACCAGCTCCGGCTGCCCGCAAAGAGAGAGGCCCCGGCGCTAAGCCCAGCGCGAAAGGCGCGACATCCAGCTCACGCGTTGTCTCAAGCGCCGAAGGGGGCCCGAGCGGCAGGGCTCCAACGACAACAGCCATAACTAGCACAGAAGCAGATGCTAGTGCTATGAGGGGGACGAGTGACGACCCCAGGCGTGGCAGGGAAGGCCACCGGAACAAGGTACGGAAAAAGGGGAATAAAACCAAAAAAGAAAAGGGCAAGCGTAACCGCGGAGAGGCCCTCATCGTCAAGACCGAGGCGTCAAAGTACTCTGAGGTCTTGAAAGCGATGCGCGGGGACGCTAAATTGGCAAGCCTAGGCGCCGATGTGCGCAGTATACGCCGTACCCGCACCGGCGAGATGCTCCTGGAGCTAAAGAAGGCGACAACGCTAAAGGGCCCGGCGTACAGAGACCTGGCAAGACAGGCCTTAGGTGAGGGTGTGGAGGTGCGCGCCCTCGTCTCGCAGGTGACGATCCAGTGTAAAAACCTGGATGAGATCACCGAGGCAGAAGAGATCTCCACTGCACTAAAGGAACAGTGCAAGGTCGAGGTTGCTGCCGCAGACATACGTCTGAGCAAGGGTCCACTCCGGACCCAGGTGGCAACCATGAGGGTAGCGGCAGTCGACGCAGACGCAGCGTTGAAAGTGGCGAAGGTGAAGGTGGGATGGTCCATATGCCCAATAAGGCTACACCAGCCACCGAAGGCATGCTTCAGATGCCTAGAGAGCGGGCACATGTCCTGGAAGTGCAAAAGCCCAGATAGGAGCAACATGTGCAGAAGGTGTGGCAGTACTAGCCACAAGGCGCGGGATTGCAAAGGTCCCCCCAAATGATGTGCGCCGGGAAACCGAACGATAAGCACGTCATGGGGGGGGGGGCAAAACCAGAGGATCGGTGGCTCCAACCGAGCGTTCATCAGAGCTGCTGCAGGTGATCGTTGGGGGACTCTTTCCGAGCCACGACCCAAGTCCATGGCCAGTATCCCAAGTCCATGTTCCAGTATCCCAGACCTTAACGCTGTCATAGCGACGGAAGGGTGGATGGCTCAGCCCAACCCCCCTGACCACGTGGGCATTGACAACGGCACAACGGGGGCCGACGACGAGGCGACGGTGACGAATGAGGAACTCATTGCGATAGCAAAGTCGCTAAAGGTGAACAAAGTGCCGGGACCGGATGGTATTCCGAACCTGGCCATCAAGACGGCTATCTTGCTGGATCCCGAAATGTTCAGGGTGGTGATGCAAAAGTGTCTGGACGAGGGCGTGTTCCCGGACGCCTGGAAAATTCAGACCCTTGTGTTGCTACCAAAGACAGGGAAGCCACCAGGAGATCCATCGGCAGATAGACCTATATGTCTGTTGGATACAGCGGGTAAGGTGCTCGAGAGGGTAATCCTCAACAGACTGACAAAGTACACGAAGAGGGTATAGGCGGTCTGTCTAATAATCAGCTTGGCTTCCGTAAAGGGAAGTCAACGGTGGATGCCATCCTGTCCGTCACCCGGCCGTCTTGGTGGCAATCCAGCGCAAGAGGTGAGGAGTACGATACTGTGCAGTGGTCACCCTTGACGTGAGGAATGCGTTCAATAGCGCCAGTTGGGTGGCTATCGCCGACTGGCTCCAACGCCTTCAGGATCCTGGGTACCTGTACAAGATTCTCGGAAGCTACTTCCAGAATCGCGTACTGGTATACAATACAGAGGCAGACCAGAGACGTGTGCAGATCACCGCAGGCGTCCCACAAGGTTCGATCCTGGGTCCGGTGTTATGGAACACGATGTACGATGAGGTACTGCGGCTTGAGTTCCCGAACGGGGTGAAGATAGTCGGGTTCGCGGACGACATCACCCTGGAGATATGTGGTGAATCCATCGAGGAGGTCGAGTTAACGGCCTCGCACTCCATTGGCATTGTGGAGAGATGAATGAGCTCCAGGCAGTTGGAGCTAGCCCACCATAAGACTGAGGTCACGGCGGTGAATAATCGGAAATCGGAGCAACATGCGACGATCAGTGCAGGTAACTGCACAATAGAATCATAGACTAACTCTAAGACCAGTAGGTCCCGAACAAATACGATTTTTTTCTTGGCTTAGTCAGTACTAGCACATCGGTCCCAAGCTTAACAATACGCCCCTAATAATGAACTCACACGAACACACTCTCGAATATACTGTCAAAATAACACAGCAAATCAAAACAAAGGCGCAAATATGTATAGTTAGGTGCTGGCTTCAAGGTGTACTTCGGACCAAGGGGTTCTACAACAGTGAACCAATTTCAAATCGCTAGTTGCATATTGATTGTTGATAGAATCGAAGAGGTTCTTGAGGTATCTTGAGGTTATGATCGACGATAAGCTGTCCTTTGTCAGTCACGTCGATTACGCCTGCAAGAAAGCCTCTATGGCTGTATCGGCATTATCCCGCATGATGTCGAATAGCTCGGCGGTGCAAGGGAGTAAGCGTAAACTCCTGGCCAGTGTCGCCCTGTCCATACTTAGGTACGGCAGGCCGGCATGGATCACCGCCTTGAGTACCAAGAGCTACGCAAGTAAGCTAGAGAGTACAGGCTTATGTGCCTAAGAGTGGTTAGTGCATACCGAACGGTATCACGCGACGCGGTCTGCGTCCTAGCGGAGATGATGCCAATAGGCATTGTCATAAAAAAGGACGTAGAGTGCTTCGAGCAACGTGGAACAAGAGGTATTCGGAAGACCACTAGAGCCGCATCCATGGTTAAGTGGCAAAGGGAATGGAACAACTCCACCAGAGGTCGGTGGACCCACCGACTAATCCCGGAATTAACGGGTTGGGTCGGTAGGCGACTCGGTGAAGTGAACTTCCACTTAACGCAGATATTGTCTGGCCACGGCTGTTTTAGACAATACCTGCACAAATATGGGCATGCACAGTCCTCCGCATGCAGCGAGTGCGCGGGAGTCGAGGAAACTGCGGAACATGTGTTCTTCGCATGTCCTCGCTTCGACGGCGCGAGATCCGGCATGATTGCCGTAAGCGGTCACGACACGACTCCGGATAATTTGGTCCAGATGATGTGCCAGGACCATCTGGGACGCGGTATGCGTAGCAGCCTCCCAAATCGTCCTCGATCTTCAACAAAAATGGCGAAACGACCAAAGGCAGGTCGCAGGGACCACCTAACTACTAAAGCCCTAAGTAGTTAGACATAGTGGGTGCTTAACAAGCATAATAGCCCCCTCCCCGAAGTAATACCGAAAGGTGGTCCTGGGGAGGGTCCAGGGCTTAAGGCACGGGTGGGTTTTTAGTGGGTCGAGGAGTTGGCACCCTCTTCCCCACACCCTGAGTTCTTCAGGTGTCTGGTTGCAGATTTTCCATCCCGTATAAAAAAAAACTGCAACGTGTACTTCGGACCTAGGGGTTCTACAAAAGTGAATTGATTGTTGGTGGAACTGCTCAAAAAATTTGATAACCCTAATAACGTTACTCTCACCAACACACCCTCAAATATTCTGTCAAAATAACATGGCGAATCAAAACAAAAACAACGATACTAGTACCGAAAGGTACCCGAAAGCGCAAGAGTGTATTGCAAGGTACACACTGCAAGGTGTACTTCGGACCTAGAGGTTCTACAACAGTGAACCAATTTCAAATCGATAGTTTCATATTGATTGTTGCTAATAGCTTGGTAGAACAAATACTGTAAAGAAATATAATCAATTGTGAACCGATCATAAAATGTTAAAATCATCACTAGCGCCACACCAAAAGTGGCAGGCTTCAAGAAGTAACGCTTTCTTCAGTCCTCTAGTTGGACCCAGAATGAGCCCAGCATTAAATATTATTTATATGCGACCATTCAGTCTCAGAGTTACCTCTATGGTAGAATGTGTACAACTGAGTAAAACGGATTCTCATATTGAGTTAAATTTGTGGCCGTGCAGAACGGTGAGAGAAAAATCTCTCACCAAAAAATCACAACAGAGAAACGTCAAATTCAAAACCGAATGCCGAATCGTCACACGAAAATTAGCAGTCAAAAATCCGTGCAACTCGTGAACGGACATTGAAAGTTTCCCCTAAGTGGCATCAAAATGTTTCGAAAACTCCCGATCAACCTAGTCAACACTTTGTCCAAGCGTAGCTTCATATCAATTAACCACCCGCGGGTCAGCAGAACACTCGATCCGCCGGATATCGCGATCCAAACCAACGACCATCGTCAAAGGCATCAGCAGGGTGACGAACGTAACAAACACAAAACCACCGACGGCAGTAGCAGAGCCCGTCGATATCCGATTCGATTCATTGCTGCCAGCTCATTCCTTTCGTGGTTCAGCAAAAAGGACGACGAAGATTCTCCGGAAAATCAACTGATTAAAACCATCAAGATGTCTATTCTCAACATCCAGAAGGAAGACTACCGGAAGGCTGAACAGATGTTGCATATCGCGTTGAAAATGGCCCAGGATCTGCACAGTAAGGATGGTATTACGTACATATACGACATAATGGCTAATTTGGCCATGGAAGTTGGTGAATTCGCTAAGGCGGAAAAGTTGTTTGCCAATGTTATGCAGCGGTTGTTTGCCGATGGATTTGTGGAGGATCACATTAAGATGTTGCACATCAGTTCTAAAATAGCTCACATAGCGCAGCTTCAAGGTCACCTGGACAAAGCAATGCAGGGCTTTGAGTGGACGATAGCTAAATTGGAGCAAAACCTTAAGAAAGTAGGGGAAGACAAAGAAATATTGGAGCTGTGGGGAATCACTAAAAATTGGTACGCCCAGTTGTTAATGGACATGAAAAAGTTCACGGAAGCACGGGAATGCTTCAAACAAGCGTACGATGCGTACACGCAAATACATGGGAAATTGACGGAAGAAGGTTTGACGATATTGAACAATTTAAGTGTGGCATGTTCTAATGTAAGTCTTAAATTTCACCAAAGAACTATCAAAGGTGCTGATATATTCTTTTTAAATTGAAGCTAGAAGACTACGCCTCGGCGGAACGGTATCTTAAGGAAGCAATTGCGTTGGCCTCTCAATTACCTGATCTGACAGAGGAAGGAGTCTATCGGGCGAATCTGGGATTGCTGTACCTTCAGCAGGGCTTGATCAGCCAGGCGAAGGAATTTTGCTCGTTTGCCTGGAAGTATGGCAAGCAACATAGTCATGAGGACACTGTGATACAGGCCAACTATTGTCTGGAACAGATAAAGGCCATGCAGAAGTGAAGTTGGGTACCGCTAACTAGGAATCTAAATGTTGTCGATTACTTTAACGATGGTTTTTTAATCCCGTGATGTTTTCTGTTATCGAAGTTTATTTATTAAATAGAACATGAATATACTCAAATGTGTAGCTTTCATAAATCAAATTCTTTTGAGTTATTCAGTTCCAACTTGGATCGTTTATCAAGATTGGATCTGGCTGTGATATATGTGAGGGAATCTACCTCAGTTTGGAGTTCGCACTGACTTGAACAAAAAAATTCGATAATAATTGTAGTCAATATTTTATAACAATAAAATGTAATTCTCTATATTGAGAGGCATTCAAAATCAAATATGTAATCATTCTCCAATCCATTTCATTTCAAATGGGTCTCCCGAGACACCATCCATTTTCGGACAGTAACGCTACCTAACATAACACATTCGAACAATTTTATAGCAATCAGTTTTTGACAGTCTCTCGCAAAACAAAGTTTGAAACACCTTATTTACATCAAATTTTACTAGAAGTTAAGAAAAATCCTAATTTATTTCCCGATTTTCGACTAAAATATCCACCAAAATGGGTCGCCGCTCGATAAACACAACCAAGAGCGGTAAGTACATGAATCCAACGGATCAAGCCCGTAAGGAAGCTCGCAAGAAAGAGCTGAAGAAAAACAAAAAGCAGCGGCAGATGGTGCGGGCTGCGGTCCTCAAGGGGAAAGATCCGGCTCAGCTAATTGAAGAAATGGAAAAAATCGACGAGATGGAATTCAACGTCTATCAACCATCGCCGTTGAACGAAAAAGTCCTGAAGGAGAAACGTAAAAAACTGAAAGAAACCCTTGACCGCGTAATGCGGCTCTATCAGGCCGATGATCCGGACTTGTGGGCGGATCTAAAAAGGAAAGAAGTTGATTATGAAAAGCGCCGGAACAAGCGCATTCAGTACTACGAAAGCGTGCGTCATGCAGAACAGGTTCAGGTGGACGATATTCCATTGCCATCGATGAATGAAACACCGACTCCGTTGTCGATCCCTAGAATCCCAATTCCGCCAATGATACAGTCGATTGTCCCAACGATGAAACCGGCTCCAGCTCCTATATTGAAAAAGCCAGTAGAAAACCCTATAGAACCTTCGGAGCCTGTTGATGATGATGACGACATACCCGGATGCCCACCAGGCCCTCCGCCGGACGTATTCGCCATGCCAGAACTCGATTTTGATCTAGAAGAATTTCACAGTGAGACTCAGAAAAGCGTTAAATTCTTTGATGATGCGGATTCTCGTGACAACTCGGATGATTCTGATGTTGAAAAGCCGAAGCAGCCAAGTTCTGTTCAGCAAAAAATGCTAGCTATTTCCGGCCAAAATCTGGATGAATTCATGAAGGAGATGGAAAACGTACAAAAGAAGAAAGATCAACCTGATGTGCTACTCAGTGCGATACCGATTCCTCCAAAGACACAAATTGCGTTGCCTAATCCTGCCCCACACCCATCGGATACCACGGTCAAATATGTACCAATGCCATCTATTCCGATGCCTGGTCCTGGTCCAATACAACCCGCCCTCATGATACGACCTCCACCGCTTCGACCAGGAATTCCTGGTATGCCAGGACTACGAATGCCACCACGACCGCCCCCAGGAATTCCACCTCGATTGGGCATTCGAATGCCACCGGGTCCTCCAGCTGGTCCACCACCAAAACACATCCAACAGCAGCACATGCGAAACATGATGCAACAGCAGAAGGATCCCAAGAGTGCGACCATTTCAGCGAAGCCGCAAATCCGAAACCTCAGTGCCGACGTCACCCGTTTCGTGCCGAGTGCGTTGCGAACCAAAAAAGACGAAGGTATCAAACGTCCCCAAGCGGGTGGCCGCTCAGATGTCGGACACCATGCGCAACAGCATCATTATTCTCATCATCACAACCAGCAGCAGCAGCATCAGCACCACCATTCCCAGCAGCACCATTATCAGCAACCGGGAAGGTCCGGTCCGGGGGTTCCTGACCAAAATAAACCCACCAAGGATGATGCCTACATGCAGTTTATGAGAGAAATGCAGGGGCTGCTATAGGCGCGAAGGACGGTGCATTTGAGTGTGTTAGGCGGTAAGGTTCAATTCAACTACTTTGAACTCTTTAGTTATTAAGTTTTGTGAAAACAATAAAGCTTCAGAAAGTATAAGTTCAATTAAAAAGATGTCCAAGCTTTAGATTGACTGTCCAATTTTGTGTGTTACTAAGATCTGAAACTGGAAAACTATGGAAATTTAAACTAACACTTCATTTGTTCATTTTTCTAAAATAAAATTGAGACACCCCTTCCTTTTTAAACTATTACTAGCAAATGCGACTAAATCCTTTGTCATTAAAAAAAAGCTTAGCTTAAAAGAGATAGTCTAATTTCGTCTACGACTTCTTCAGTGTATTGTAGCGGAGTATTCTGTTTTGTTGTTGTTTTAGCAAACTCAGTATTTCGTGTGGATTCCCTTAGCGTTGATCATTACTGGCAAGCGACGAGGAATTGAGTCCACTAAATGCTTGGTACAGATGCTGGGCTGTTTTTCCAAGTTTCTTTTATTTTCTTTTTCAACGCGTTTTTGTTAGATGAGTCAGTATCCTTCAATCTCCGTTCGATTTCATCCGATAGGTTTTCGATGGGATTCATATCTGGTGACTGTAGTGGCGTCTAGAAGACATGCTACACACACGGCACACTTGTACTTCATCGGTACCATTTGAATAACCGAACGCGATACAATTTATAATAGGTACCATTTGTAATAATAATACGCTGTTAGAGTTAGTGCTTTGATCACGGCTGTCGTATAGAACGCACATTTAAAATATAATATATATTTGAATGTAGAATTTTCTGCACCTGATACATCAGGACATATTATTAGTTGCTCACAATCATGATCAAAACACTCACCCTTTTCGATAATGAAGCGAACAATAAGATGTTTAATGATACCAACTGTATAGGTATTTTTGATGTTTAATCAATGACAATTAGAGAATAAACAACTATGAAAGAATTGTCAAGAAAATGAAAAGTGCACTTTTGGTCGTTTCCTTAAATTATTTGATATCAGGTATTCGAAGATTGTTCCTAGCTAAGTCTAAGAGTGAATTGCGGCTAAACCCGCCAGTATCACAACTCTTTCAGAGCCTAATATAAACGTACACACTTAAGCTAATATCACACTGTTTGACAATACGCCAAATGTTTGTCTCGTTAAGTTTTGCCAAATAATGCTGTCTGCAAAGTTGTTTGTTCACACTATCACACTTTGATTATTTTTGGCAAATATTTGACTCAAAATTGTTTGGCCAAATATGGAAATCGAATGCTTGGCCAACGTTCATCAAATTTATTTGATGAGGTATTACACTGTTTGCAAATGATTGCATTTATATATTTGATTGTTTGTTTGTCTCGCTGCTTTTGTCTGACAGTGTTGTGATTAAGTTTTGGAGTTTTTGTTCTAACTTAAATAAACTATAAAGATCCAACTAAAGCTTGTATTACACTGTTTGTCCAATAGCCAAATATTTGGCATAGGCAGCTAGACAGCAGTCAGATATCATAGATGTTTGTCAGATGCCTATCTGCCTATGACAAATATTTGGCTATTGGACAAACAGTGTAATACAAGCTTAAGTCCCGAGATCTTCGAAAAAGTCCCGAGAATTTAAGTGCAGCCCGAAAACCTTCTGAAGAGTCCATAGAATGTCAGGAAACTGCCGAGAATTACATGAAAGTCCCAATATCTACAGTGAAGTTTCAAGGACGCCAGGGATGTCCGTTGAATTCTCGTCCTCTTCTTTCTTAGCATTTCAAGCTTATTGCTTTCACAATTCGCTTATTACGTGCACTTCACTTACACTCAAAAAAATCGACACGTTGTTTTCACGTGAAATTTCACGTAACTTCCACCTGAACACGTAACCAAATCTTCTTCAGTAAAATCAGGTGAACATTACGTGTCCAGTTAATTGTACGTGAAAATCACGTAAAATTTATGTGATTTTCAAGTAGAATGTGAATTTACGCGGAAATCACGTAACTCTTACGTGAATTCTACGTGTTTATTACTGGTTTTGGCAGTGGACGAAAATTACGTGCGTTTCACGTGGATGTAACGTGTCGATTTTTTTTAGTGTTAGAACACTACACTAATGCACTTCCAAAGTTATTAATTGAGAGCTTTCGATACCAGGTACCATTTTGGCATCAGTATGATTGTTTGGCAAGTACAATCATACCCTATGCCCAGGGAGTCGAGAAATTTTCCTTAACGAAAAATTCCTAGACCAGACCGAGAATCGAACCCAGCCACCTCCAGTATGGTGTTGCTTTGTAACTGCGCCTTTACCGACTGAGCTAAGGGGGAACCCCGTTGAATTAAAATAAAGTTAAAAAAACTTCTATAAAACCCTGATAACTGATAAAGGCGAATACCAGAGAACTTCAATGAAGTCTCGAAAACATTAATTAAGATCCAAAGCTGCAATGAAGTCCCATACATTTCAGATAACCCTCTATTATTTCAGAGAAGTTCCGAGAAATTCAGAGAAGTCCACGAAACTTGAGAAAAGTCCACGAAACTTCAGAAAAGTCCTCGAAACTACAGATGAATCCTCAAAGCAAGAACTTCAGATCGAGGACTCTTCAGAGAAGTAAACGGAACTTCAGCGAGGTTCACGGATCTTCAATAAAATCCTTGGAATTTCAGATAAGTTCACGGAACTTCAGAAAAGTTTTAAAAACTTCAAAGGAATTCACCTAACTGTTCTGATCGATTCACTGAACTTCAGAGAAGTCCTCAGAACTTAAGTATGATCTCAAGATCATTGATATGCTGCAGGTCTATGAAATATGTTTTGACCAATATAACATACAATAACATAACTGGTAACATAAAAAATATCAGTAGTACACCGCGGCATACTCGCCCCAGCAGAACGGGGTTTCGAAGCGGAAGAACCGGTCGTTAAGCGAGATGAGCCGGTGTATGCTCCTGGATGCAGGTATGCACAAACGATATTGGGCGGAAGCAACAAACACCGCTTGCTACCTGCAGAACCGTTTGCCATCTGCTGCTGTTGGTCGTACCCCGTACGAAATTTGGTTTGGCAGGAAACCGAATTTTAATGACCTGCGATTGTTCGGATGCGTTGGCTATGTGCTGATTCCATCGGTGAAGCGGAAGAAACTGGACATCAAGGCTGTGAAAATGACTTTCGTCGGCTACTCGGCTGAGCATAAGGCGTATAGGATGCTGAATACACGGACGGGAGGAATTCAAATCAGTCGGGATGTTCGCTTTCTGGAGCCTGGAGATGGATCCAAAAAGCAAATTCTCGGTTATCAAACTCCGGATCAAATTTCGAATGTCAGCGATGAAGTCGAGTGGTCTCTCGATGAAGCGGTGAAGCTAGACGAACCTCATGACGTGGATGACACAAGCTCGGAAGGGGATTTCTTTGGCTGAGACAACGAAGATGACTGCTGTCCAATAGGTTTTTGGCACGATAACGACAACGACTGGCTTCGCGGTCTGTGGAACGATGATGACGTAGGTGATCCTGTGCCTGCAAACGTGGGAAATCGGCGATGAATGACGAAATGCAGTCTCATCGTGAAAACGGAACGTGGGAGCTTGCGGAATTGCCTCCAGGACGAAAAGCCATCGGATCAAAATGGATATACAAGTGTAAGGCTGATGAGGAAGGCAACCTCGTAAGGTTCAAAGCGCGGCTGGTGGCGCAGGGCTTCTGCCAAAAATATGGGACAGACTATGATCTGGTCTTTGCTCCTGTTATAAAGCAGATTACGTTCCGTACGATGCTGGTTGTGGCAAGCAAGCGGAATATGTTGACGAAACACGTGGACATTAAAACTGCGCATCTCCACGGCAGCTACAGGAGGAGACTTTTATGCGTCAGCCTCCAGGGTACGAGTGCAAGTTCGACGGAGGCCTCATCGGATGGGGTTGCCACAAGCAGAAGTGCGTGGCCTTATCTAGCACCGAGGCTGAATACGTGGCCCTTGCGGAGTGCCTGCAAGAAATAAAGTGGATCCAGAAATTGATATTCGACGTGGGTCAGCGCCTGGTTCTCCCGATCATAGTCAATGAGGACAACCAGAGCTGCATAGCGTTGACCAGAGGAGACCGATCTGAACGCAAGGCGAAGCATATCGATACGAAATACAACTTCGTGAAGGATATGGTCCGCGACGGCACCATACAGCTGCAGTATTGCCAAACCGAGAACACGGAAGCTGATTTGCTAACGAAGCCGTTACAAGCTGTGAGACTAAGACGACTATGGGAGGCGATCGGTTGAGGAGTGTTGAACCCCCCGGTTCGACTTGCAACGACTGAACGAAAGCCCTTCAGGCAACACTGCTTAACATCATGAATGTATAGAAACGTCAATAAAATCATTCTTGTCTATAGCGTACTAGCGTCCACACGTGAATTACTTTTCCTCTACCGACCCCTTCTTTCCACGGTTCTCAAACCTCAACAGGCGTTCAGTGCGGACATACCGAAAATGTACCGACAGGTGGTCATGCGCCAAGAAGATCGGGACATTCAGCACATCTTGTGGCGTGAAAACTCGGAGCAGCCGATTGAGCACTACCGTCTTTCCAAGGTAACGTATGGCACTAAAAGCGCACCCTATCTTGCAATTCAAGTCATGAGAGAGTCATCCACAGAATACGCTTCTGTCTACCCAGCTGCAGTGCACCGAATTGTTCATGACTTTTACGTGGACGATCTGCTGTCAGGCGCAAACGACGAAGAAGAAGCCGCGTGCAACAAATATCCGCCATTCTATCGAAGTCCAGGTTCCAGCTTCGGAAGTGGGCTTCGAGCTGCCCTAACCTGGTAGATAACGACTCTCCGGTATCGGTACCTGTGAAACTTTCGGAAGAAGCAGATACAGTCAAGGCGTTGGGAATCCATTGGTATCCGAACGAAGACAAATTCGGGTTTAAGGTGAACTTTCCAGTCAATGCTGTTAACACCAAGCGTCAGATGATATCGGATGGTTCTAAACTGTTTGATCCGTTCAGTTGGTTGACGCCCGTGATAGTCAAAATCAAGATATTATACCAACACCTGTGGCTGTACGATATCAACTGGGACGACCCTCTACCATCAGCAATCAAATCGGAATGGGTCGAAGTGAAGCAGCACCTTTCGCATTTCAAGATTCGCAACACATCACCGTGGTTTGATTCAACTGCACGAATTTTCAGACGCTTCTGAGCAGGCTTATTCCGCCGTAGTCTACTCACGGTGTGTTGAAACATCAGGGTTATTCTCGTTGCTGCGAAATCGCGAGTGGCTCCGATCAAGCACGTCTCGCTGTGTGGAGCTCTTCTACTTAGCGAGCTCATGAGAAAGCTTTGAAGTACTTGGACTTCGAACATTTTGCTTGGACCGTTTCAACTATTGTACTGCAATGGTTATCGTCTCACCCACGCACTTGGAAAACGTATGTAGCTAACAGAACGTCGGCTATTCTTGAGTTTCTCTCTCGAAATCGGTAGCACCATGTCAACAGTGAATCAAATCCTGCCGACTGCGCTTCGCGCGGTATCTCTCCGGTCGAATTTGTGCATCATCAGCTGTGGCTTCATGGACCGGAATGGTTGAACTTGGACGAGACACGGTGGCCGCAGAGTACAGCTGAACCCATTCGGGACAATGGTCCACCAGAGGCAAGACATTTAAGGCTGCTGCATACTGAGGATACGGCAGCGGTTTCGGTTCGCGACAGTTACATCATCGAGCGTCAATTGTAGGAAAGGCGTTCAAGCTCCAACCTCATCGTGCGCACCCTGGCGTCCGTCAATCGATTTGTTAACAACGTCAAGTTAGTTCGGGATCGGCGGCTCGCTGGTCAACTGGTTCCCAACGAAATCCATCAAACTAAACTGCAATTACTACGCGCCACCCAGCAGGATGTGTTCGCATCTGAAATGAAATTACTTCGAAGTGGTAAGTTGCATCCATCTAGGAATACGCTCGCTATTTTGACTCGACTCTGCGGTTCACTACCGCGCGCAAGAGAAAAAAGATCAGCAAGCGTATGCCAGTAAAAAATTGAACTTTGTAGAGTACGCAAGGAGAAAAAATAAAGATTGTTTTCGAGTAAAGTTCGGTTTATTAACGCGTTTTCTTTCGTTTGAATACAGTCCACTGGTTCCGAATCAGATAGTTTTCTCAATGTGGCGAAAACCGACATAGGACTGTTATGCGAATAGCAGCAGTATAATGAATGTGCATCACTTCTTGATAAAAAATCTGAGCGAGGGGAATCGGGGTACCCGAATCCTAGCCATGCGACATGTTGAAGTCGCCAACAACTAGAACGTCTTTTTTTTTGGCATCAACACGGGAAGCAATTGATTATAGCGACTGAATGAGAGTTAAGAAAAACCGTAGATCACGTATCCTGCCAGGAAATGTAAACATCACAGCGCAATTCAATACAGAGCTAGGATAAGGACGAATCAGGCTTCATCACTGCCTAGCATTCTAAGGTATTAGAATACAGTCAAGCATGCTTCTTGTCACTTTGTTTTAAAAGAGGAGAGGAAGCCGATGAAGTTTGATGCGCCCTTGTTCTAACTCTATCTTGAATTGTTCAACGGAAGATATTAGTGGCAAGCAGAGCCACAAATTCGTTTAATTTGGCGATAAACCTAAGTGAAAGTCGATGAAGAGAATAGGTCAACAATAAGTACTTGTCTTGTCTAATGTTACGCGAGAATTATTCTGTTTCAATAGTTCCAATACACTGTGGGATACGTAATAAATGGACTTTTTGAAGCAAACGACACAACGCAGTGGGAATAGTTTGTAAATAACTAGATTTGTTTATTACACTTAATATTTACGATTGGTAAGCGCCACGTTTGAACACTTTTAATAAGTATAACAACGGTTTGTGCTAGCACACATTTTACAGAACATTGGATTCGCCTTTTATTCACTTAACAAATTTAACTAAAATTTAAAATGGATCTCACTAATAGATAAAATATAAACATATATTTCTCTCCTTAGTTGAACTAACAGACTGATTTATATTAAAAACACGCAAAACAATGTACTAGCACAAAACTGTACCTTGACGATGACTAACGTTCAATAGATTCTTCGATGGCTTTCAAACATGTTCCCTAGGATTTGAATAAGTAATCACACCATTATAACGGTTACCGTGAACAACAGGATTTAGTAAACGTTCAAGTAATTAAAGAAAAATAGTTGTTAGTAATTTCTCCTACCTGTGTCGGCAGACACAGGCACACCTTTTCAACGAATGTCATGCATCAATTAGTCTTTGCCGACAGATAACGACTGTCGTAATTTCTTATTGATTACCTATCTGATTTTCGAACCGATAGCGGCTAAGTTTACCTGAGTAAACATATAGAGATAGATAGTGAAGAAAATGAAATACAGTTCAGAACATTTTTGAAGCCACGTGTTTGAGAAAGGTCATCAAATGAGATCAAAATAATATTGTTCAGTTCGTGAGAAGATAAATTATATTGCTTTTTATTGTAAATGATCTTAATCTTAACTTACTGTAAGAAATGGTTTCCAATTTTCTATTTTCCTATCTTGCGATATTGTTCTCCAATTTAGTTATACTCATCGTTTCACGTTCATCAAAATTGATCACATTTTTTTCAGGCTATGGTTCGATTAGATAAGTGAAATACAACTAACAATCTGTAAATTTTTCTCAAACACGAGGCTCCGATGAACACAAAATACACAACATAAGATACACAAACACGTAGAAGATAGGAGGGAACATTACTCAAACTTTGCGATAATTACCATCATTCCGACGCCAGCCAGAAGGGCGGTAATTTCCTTCAGCGATTGCCATAGCTTGGTGGATTCCTCAAGCAGTTCCGGGATGACGGAAACGGTTGCAATGTAAATGAATCCACCGGCCGTGAATGGAAGCACCCAGGACTCGGCCGCATCACTTCCACTACCCAGCAAGGCAAGAACCGTCCCTGCCAGAGCACCAATTGCCGTAGTCAGCTGCAGCATCATGGCTTTCTTCTTCGAGCAACCGGATTTGACCAGAATGGCAAAATCTCCAATCTCATGGGGAACTTCATGCAACAGGATGGTGATTGTGGTTATTACACCGATACTGTTTCCGGCTAGATATGAAGCACCGATGGCCAGACCATCAGTAAAATTGTGAGTGAAATCCGCAGCTAAATTAAGATAGCCAGCTATCTTGATTTGATCCTTCTTGGGTTCCTTCTTGACGGCTTTGCCCTTTGCCTTAGCAGCATCTGCTTCTGCTTTTTTCTTATCATTTTTCGATGAAGTTTTGTTATCTTTCTTCGAGGGCGAAGTTGGCGGCGATGTCTTTTCCTTCTTGGAAACCCCTCCGTGACTGTGACCGTGACCTCCTGCATCCTTTTTGATCAGCCGAACACCTTTCTCCACAGCTAAGAACATTATAATTCCGGCCAAAACCCAAAGACCGACTCGCATATCGTGACCATGTCCTTCCTCTTCTTCGCCATGGTGATGACTGTGGCCATGTCCATGTCCATTTTCTCCGTGCGAATGTGGCTGGATGGCGTGTGGAATAAGATGAAGAAAAGCATCACCTAGCAGCCCTCCGGATGCAAAGGCCAACAGGGTTTTCAATCGGGGTTGCATTTCCTCCGTGTTGTCCAGTGGAATAGCGAACAGAATAAAGAACGGCGCAGCGCTGATCAGCAGAGTTGATCCGAGCGAATGAACCCAGATGTAAAAAGTATCTATAGAACGAAATTAAATCACATTCATAACATAACCATTGTTTTACGACAACGAAAAACTTGCCAACTTGTGGTTTATCCTTTCCTTTTTTGGAACATCATCATGGTGATGATGATGGTGGTGGAGATCGTCGTGGTGATGGTGATGATGATCATCATGGTGGTGTCCGTGATCGTGACTTTCTTCCTGGTACATTTCATTAGCCTGTTTGGAGTACTATTAGGAACAAACGATAATAAAACTTATATAACAAAGCAACTCAGCCAGCCTATTATCCAAACTTGCACGTACCTTAAAACTGGGATTCTCATCGTGGTGATGATGATCATGGTGGTCATGGTCGTGATCGTAGTGGCTTGAACAAAGCGTCGGGAAAGACAGCCACAGCATCACCATGAACAATCCGAGCGCAATGTGAACTCGATACGATTTAGATTCCCTTGGCGTATTACTACGGTGGCGGGCTTTCGCCCCCGACTTTTGGCGTGATCCATCCCTATCTCGGTCGAAAGAAGCAGCTTGGAAAAGGTTATTTTTGCGAGGAAAATTCGCCTCCAGCGAAAAATATACACGTCACTGGTGATGATAACACGCACAGATTTTTTTTGATCTTTCCTTTCTTGCTTCCCGGCTTGAACTGTGATGCAGCGTTATTCGCTGTTGGTGTAGATAAAGCAAGAACCTCCCCGCTGTGCTAGCTCTCCTTCTCTTTCTTGAGTGTGCTA